>JASANA010007432.1:0-22408 GCA_030248095.1 Ptycholaimellus sp. GST1_10 | reverse complement strand
TTTTACAAGCTCATTTTTTGGGAAAAAGCGAAATGAGTAAAATTTTACTTAGTGAGAAGCACTCGATTGATGAAACGCTTGTGCTCGCACTGTTGGTTTTGACAAAACCAGCAATAGAACCCGGTTCGCTTCTGAAGTGAATATTTTGGGAAAATATCTGAATTGTTATAAATTTAAATTTAAAATAATGTCTAACTTCATTAAGCCACACCATCCCAAATTGCGCCATAGGAGTAGCTTTTCCCGAAGATGCCCATGTCACCATCATGGCTGTAGGATCACCTAATTGACATCATTGACTGTGAACGCAGTACATCGTGAAATATACCTACCCATGTAGGAAAGATGTACTTGCTCTGGCCTGCAAATCCAGGAGCCAAGTGTACTCGGAAGAAGCAGACCCACTAGCAGTGCTCTTTTCATTCTTAACACTTATATCAGGAAACCCAGTTTGTTTAGCTGCCACTGCATTCAAGCTGCACTGGCTTTTCAGTTAGCTCTATTTCTGTAAACTATTAGGCATTGCGCTTTGTTGAATTTGCGTTTTCATTTGGTGTGAAAGATGATCCGGAGCAAAGCATCGATGAAAACGAAACAATGCCCAGCACAAGGCCTAGGCTGCTAAAAGTGAAAAGTTCACAATTATAGCAAAATTTCATACGTCCTGTCATGTTCATTCGTTCATAAAATGTTGATAAAATTTCAAACGTCCTGTAATCAAAATTAGCAGATTCGAATTTACTTGCATATGGCAAATCTATTGTTAACGTTGGGGTTCAAATTTCCAAAGCAGTTTTTAGGATAAGTGTTCCGTCCCCTGCTTCAATAGAAGATGTGCACCAAAAACTTCTGCCTCCATCTCACTAATGATGGGAGCGAAAACTGGTCTCCACTGCACGCCACTGCCACTTGGAACTTACAAAAGGACCAAGGCCCCATTCGGCAAACCGAACACATTCCCCACTTCTTCCTTCCCCACTGGCTGCCCCAACGATGCTCCTAGAATCCTTGTCTATTTTTTTCCTTGCTTCTCAGGCTACCACAAAATCCATCCCTCCTCCTCCCAATGATCTGGAGTTGGTCATAGTGGCAAGCTTTCTTTTCGCTGTCTTACACTGTGGACTGTGGATCCAGATTGGTTGAGGGCATGCGACACGGCTACCGGGCACCTTGCAGCATCTTCAAGGACCCACTCGAGCCAGGCAAACCTTGCCGGCCTGGAAGAGTGCATGCTTGTTGAGGTTTTGAATGGCTAAGCTGAGATAGATTGGGGGAATGCTGAGAGTTTATGCAGATGGGGAGGCAGCAGGCTTTTGGCATGGGTGCTTTCCTGAGAGAGCGCTATCGCTCATTCCTTGGACAAGATTTTGAAAAGGTGAGTTTTGATGGAGAGATGCTGTAGCATCGGTGTGCGAATTTAAACAAAATCTTATGATTCACATCAATAAAAGTTAGTCCAAACGCAGTGGATGAGCATCCGTTTCACATTTGCTTTCCAGGGGAAAATAAATGTACAATTCCAAACACATCTGAATCTCCCCACTAGAGCTTTGATCCAAGGAGGTGACGGGGATACACATCGACAGCCTCCAGAGCCAAGGAGACTCTGGACTGGACTCTTCGCGGACTTTTCAGTCCCAGAGGCAAGGATGATTACGACCCTCAGGCCTTACCACCTCAAGAGTTCCTTTCATTGCTAATTTACCCTTTTCCTCTGGCATGATCGCGCTCCATCGCTTATCAGTTTTAACACTCGACCCTTTAGCCACCAAAATAAACCATCTTTAAGCTTTCTAGTGGTAATTTATAATTTTTTCATCATCTGCTAGTGCACCCTGCTAAAAACCAAATATCTTAATAGTAATTTTCAACGAAACTACAGCATTTCAATCACGGAGGATGTGGCCATGTTGCGAGCCTATGCGCTGAAGGATTGTCCTGTGAATGAGAATGGCTGGGCCGCCGTGGACAACGAAGCCCTCTCCTGGATTCAGGAAAATAAAGATAACAACAAGGTCACATTTATTTTGTTTTCTGGCTAGTTTTATGAAAAAGTGACGGTTTAGGAACTTCTGGACTATGCGAATATGTTTACCAACACCAGCGAATATGGCTTTTTCGACGCTTGGAAGTATGGCAAGCTGGGCGACATTGCTGACAACATTGCGCTAATGGTTCGGCCTTTGACTGATTCTTCATGTGAAATCATCTATGTGCGGCGGTCAAGTTAGGCTTAGAAAGACAAAAGACTAAGCATAGCATAACCTCAATCCTTGATGACAAAACTTCACGAAGTGTCAGTTAAGCAGCGTACATTTCAGCGGGACCTCGACGTGGCTCTGCCAGAGTGGCTGGAGGAGCCCGACATGGCGAGGATGGACTCGGAGGAGTTGGTGGAGAAGCTGACACACTTTCAAGATGCCGCTCAGTTTGCCTGCGCCATGCATCCTCCCTGCCGCAATGCCATGGCCGGTTAATCCCTCTTTTACTCCGTTTTTCCGCTTTTCCCTCTCAGCATAAAAAGCAATAAGACTGTTTTCAAGCAACCAACGCTTCCCCTAAATAACGAACCGAACAATGCCTGCAGAGCAGAATACCTCCAGGATTTCTCCTCCCCACAAGCAGGTGCTGCTTCATAAATTCACCCACCTGCAGGCTACTGGCTCCATCGAGTTCTGGCCATGCTGCAGCAGAAGCAGCAGGGCCAGCTGGCGGACACCAAACTCATCCTCATGACCTCCGTTGGCCTGCCCTCCGCATGGGGCGGCGGGGAGGGCAGTTGGACTGCAGCACTCTGAGACGACGCTCTCGCTGATGCGTCTGTTGGGATACTCGGACGAACGGCTGGAGTTCTCCGCCGGATTCCTGCTGGAGCTGCGGAGGGACGGCGGCCTGCGCTTCTACTATCACGGACCGCCGCATCACCACTCCCACCATGACCACTTCCATCGCGTCTTCCACGAGTTGGTCTTTTTAGACCAGGAAGGATGCTCAGCTGAGCTTATTTTGGAGCGTTCATGGGTGCTGTATGGGTTTTGGAATGTAATAAATGAAGATGAGTGAATGGCAGAGCCAAAATGGACGTGTCAGCGTGCGACCCAGGCACTGAAGATTGGCGGGAAGAAGAATGGTGCCCGCTGGAGAGGGCGGTGCAGAATCTCCAAGCGCGCGTCATTCCCGACCTGGAACAGCTATGCCAGGATAAAACAACTCGTTACATTTATTTGTGCATCTTAGAGAGGCTAAAAGAAATACGTCTTAGTTTTCAAAATCTAGCCTATTAATGAACATTTTGGCAAATTGACTTAGACTTGTTGACTTGGAAATATACCTTGAGATGCTTGCAACCGGATGGAGCGTTACTCGGCCTGCGGTCCCGACTGCGGCGAGGACTCTACTTGCCTTCAGATGAACCGGTGCTCCTAATCTGCCAAAACAATCCAGCAAAATGTCTCCGAGTTTTTAGGACCGAATGCCCCCTTAGCGGCAATGAATGCGGCAATGAAGCCTGCGTCTGCATAGATGGGTAAATTATTCCCTTTCGCTCTCGCTCAATTCAAACTCGGCTATTCTTTCATTTTATCCCAAATTTGACGAAGTTTCTCAGCAACAACTGAAATTGAAGAATTTTGTTGTTTTATGCCTTAACTTTCCGAGCTGCAATCAAGTATGTGTTACAGGACATTCCGAGGTGTTCGAGGAGACTGCCTTCCGGCGCCAGGTTGTGATGGACAGATTCCGCGGATGTGCAACAAGGCCGCTGCAGTGGAGGAGAAGTTGGCTTTTCATTGAACTCCTCTGTATGAACTAATGCCGATGCAGGCAATCACGAGGAAGTCTTTCATATTTGGCCAACGCTCTATTGGAGTTTGGTCGAAAGCTTTTTTGCTACTTCTTCTGCGAGAAATGAGTTCACTTGTGCGCGTAAGTGAATGCCCCATTTTAAACGAGCCTTTGTTTAAAGCGGATGTGATCATCGCTAAATGCTTGAAGCCAAAAAAATTCGCACTGACCAATGTTTGAATGTTACCTGTATCTAAATTCTATAACAACATTGAATCAGGGTGAGCGGCAAAGTTATTTGCAATATACGACGAGAGCTGAAATATGCCTAAGAAAAGTCATTATGAACTAAGATTATGCCGAAAAAAATTTATAGATCTGAAAGTGAAGAAAACTCAACAATAATCAAACATTTCCCTGGTTGCTTGATGGATAGAGCTGTTTGATAGAACGTATCACTTATAATGAGCAATGCCAGTGAACACAAGCTCTTGATGAATCGCCCTGCCACTCCGCGGAAGTCATGACGACAACACAGCCAGCCCAGCCCATCTACCCATTACCCCTCCTCATTAGCCACCATGAATTGCTTTTGCTACACTCTCCTCTTGTTTCTTCCTTTCTGCGTCCTAATTCAAGGTACTCTCCATTTCTCTCTCATCCTCATCCTCAATCGTATAACTCCTGCCATGCAGAAATCCGGGGTCTGGAGTATGTGAAGTGTGGCCAGATGGACTGGTCGACTGCCGTCACAGACAGCAGCCAGCTCGCCAGCCTGGGTGAGAGTGAAGAGTGTCTGACGGCTGCGGGCTGCACGCTCCAACTCGGCTCCTGCGTTCTGCAGCAGGCGGAAGAGGCCAAGCTACATCTAAAGTCCAACAACGGCAAGTCCAAGACCAGCTCCAAAGGGTCCAACGGCAAGGCCAAGGGCGCCAAGAACTGAGGGGCCGTTTGGCGGTTGAATTACAGAGTATTTATTTGAGGACTAGAAATGTTGCCGTTTTTGAGCCGTTTTTCGTCTAGATTTTGGGAGAGCTCTCTGGCTTCTTTTGGCTTGTGAAGTTGATCTATGCTGGTTGATTAATACGACTTACTGGTTGTGAAAAGTGCAGCTATTTAGCAATAACGTTGCATGCGATGGTCCGCGGTTTCCTCGGTTGCATCGCGAATACTTTGATTTTTGAAATCAAACAAAATGGTTGTTCGTTTTATATTCACACGCCATACAAGTTATAATTTAAAGAAATTTTCATTTACAGTTCTTATAAAAGTATTATTGAAATCAGCTGTCTATTGAAAATATATATTATGTTTTTGTGTTCTTGACAAAAGATCTTGGGAAATAAATAGCTTAAAAGTAGGAATTGCTTCCAGTCCATTGTCAGTGCAATCCTAAGGATAATGCTGCGATTTCTGAAGCTTTTTGTTGCTTTCTTCTTTCTTGCCACCTCGATGGCTGAAAGGAGTTCACTTTTATTTAATTCTCTTTTGTTTTAGTCTTTGATTGCTAAATTATGTTAAGCAATCTTGTTAAGCAATGTTAAGCAATTCTAAATTATTTTAAATTTTTTTAAAAAGATAGTACTTATGATGTTGGTCTTTTGATGTGGGTATCCAGAGATTTCCTTACTTTTGAAAATTGCCCAGCATCTGGTGGGATCAGGCTGGTCTTTAATGGTTAGTTGGCTGGCTGGAGATGAAGACTTAGCGGGCAAAATATGGCCTATACATATATGTTCTTCTCATTGATGCTTTTTTAAAGATTGTCTTTTTGCAGGATGCTTTCTAAATCGCTATCCACATTCCTGCAAAACGAATATGCAGAGGATGGACGAATGCTATGAGGGCTGCGTTGGCCGTTACAACACAAACTATGAACAGCATCGATGCATCGTCAGAAAGTGCTTCCCTCTCTATCACAGCATCTATGGTTCAATTTTACCCCCCACAGATAAAAAATAAACGCTTGAGTTTTCACATTTGGCCTCAGTTGTAAAATTAGGATATGGATGGGTTGTAAAAATGGTTGAGTTTCATTTGTAGACGCCTGGTGCAGGGCCTGCCCCGACAAATACGGAGCTGATCGTTGTCCACGCGATTGCGACTAATTGCCTGGATTTGACTAAATTTGCAATGTGTTGCAAAAGAAGAACCTTGAAACAAATTTTTACGTATCCATCTGAGTAGTGCGCACAATTAGTTTTAGCTGAAGCGAGATTGAATTTCGCACTTCAGCTTTGGATCTATTGTCAATTGGAATAGCAATGATGCAACTTTTTTGATTATTTCCAATCATTTCTGTCCTACACCTTTTATAAACCTTTTTAGGAAAGCATTCTAAACAATGTTTAAGAAAAATATAATAGATATTGCGATTGGAAAACTATAATTATGATGTTCACAAAAAGTTCCAAATCGAGAAAAAGATATTTCCAGGTTTTTTATTCTTTTCAAGTTACTATGCGAGAATATGTAGTCATTGGCTTGAGTTGGGAACTTCGTTTGTCTGATCTTGCCCAATACACCTTAAAAATTGTATTTTAGGGAATATCTTAGAATAAACCGCATGTGTCAGCTTCTGAGATCCCAGGAGAAGATTTATGGCCTGTCAAATGATGAGAACGGAAATCGGGGACGAACACGACAGCTCCCGAGCCCCATCACAAGCTTTGAGAAGGCCTAATTTAGAATAAGCTCTCTCCAGACATGAAGTGCTCATGGGCTATGCTTCTTCTGGCTCTCGCTTTGACCATTGCTTTTGGTTAGCAGCTTTCTTGACCAGAACGTCAAAAAACAATTTTCCACCGATTTTCAGCCACCGCCGCCGAGGAGAAAGAAGTGCAGAAGGGAGGCGACCCAAAACAGCCCAAGGTCACTAAAGTCGACGCAGCAAAGGTTCATCAGCCGTGTTGATTGGGGAACAATTCAGCTCTTTTTGCTTGTTTGAGGGCAAGGCAGCCGGAAAAGGCAAGGGCCGTGCACCGAATATGAGGCAGTTCGTGAATGAGCAGAAGAACGGCCTGCTGAAATCGATCCTCAAGTGGATCGCCAAATTCGTGAAGGGCGTTCCTGAGTGATGTAACTCCTACCCCCATTGTCCTTTTCTTTGCCCACAGATATGCCTGACAAACTCTTCATGATTCTAAGACAATGAAAACTGACACAGCAATCAACGTAACGGCAGATTCATGTCGAACAACTTATTCAGTAGATTTTCTTTTTTCAAAAAACTATCCAAATAACTCAGATGTTTAAGAACCACAAAAGACTGCAGCTACAGCTAACAAATGTCTCATGAATTTGCATACGGCTTGCGGAGGTTTACCCATGGACAAGCCTTCTCTAGTGACAAGGTTTGTCCATAATTTATAATCCATAACCAGCTCTTCAACCACCTCCATTTACATATTTCTTAGGCTAATAGGTCGTAAGTTAATTTCCCAGCGTTTTCACTGGGCTGCAATACTGGTAGGTAGTAGCGGTAGAATAAATTTTGTCACAAGTTTGCTTTAAGGCTATGAACGGGTTTTACTTGTGCTTCTGAATTTTTCATTTTAAATATGTATCAATCGTAAATAAATTCGTTCGCACTTTCCATAAACCCTACATCAAGTATCACCCAAAATCACTTAAGGTATGTAAGTTTCTAGGTTTCGGCATAGATCTCAAGGTAGTCGGTAAGGTTGGATTCCAGCGCATCAGCTTGAAATTGATACGGTGAAACGTTGCAATAGTCCAGCATACAGAAGCAGCCATTAAATGGTAAACCGAACACCTACCAAAATTCTTGTCAAATCTCCAGGAAAGCTGATATAAGTTTTAAACTTTTAATCTGATCGGATTCAAAAATGTGAATGCTCTTGGGTGGAAAAAGCATGTTTTCGTTGGGGACAGGAGCGTAGGATACGCAGATGTTTGCAGCTGTTTTGCCAGCGAGTGCTGACTTGTTAGAGCAGTAGCCAATGTAAAAGTCTGCCTCTTTGATGCAGCGGCCTCGGAACAACATGTGCGACCACCATTCAGTAGAACAGCAGTCACTGAAATCTTTTTCTGCTTCCTCTCCAAGAATTTTGGTATGCAAAATTAATGTGTCTGATGATGACAAGCAAAACATATTAAACGAAAAACTTGGAGATTGGCAACATGTCCCATGATCACTGAAACTCATCAGTAACAGCGTGGCCCTTGCTTCTTTGCATTTCATGCAGATATGGGCGCAGGCTGAGACTCTAACCGTGAGAGGCAAAACGATAAGTGGTAAAAACGGTTTACGGATTTCCAAAGCCAATTAGCGCTAAACTAAACTAAACACTAGCGCCTAACCTCCACTCGTCAATTAATTGAAGATTTAAGCAGGTACTTCTGAGGCAAAAATTTGATTGATTTGATTTGAATTCGCGGGAAAACCAGGATCACAAAGAGAAAACAATCGCGAGTTTTGACGCAAGGAACGTGGGGTCAGTTTATCTGCTCATTCATCATTCCCTATTCGACTAGCGTTCTCTCCTCCAGTCGACCAGCAAAGATGAGCGGCGCCTTCAGAAAAGGTCGGTGCTTTATGATGCATACTTGCTGGCTCCTTCTTAGTTTCACCAGCTTGGATGGGACTTTTCTTTCAAGGGCGTCATAGCTTGTCGCCTTCAAAGCCTGGGGACTATTACATTATTGTATTATTTATTTTTAATATAGCTCGACGATTAGACTTTTTTTGCATACTATAAAAACATATTGAGCTCAAATTAATAAGCATTCGATTCCATGAAATTCCATGAAATTCCTCTTTGCAAAAAGATTTCTAGGCCTCTACATGGTGGGTGCGAAGCGTACAGCGTTCGGTGCATTCGGGGGAGCGCTGAAGAATCTGACGGCCACAGAGCTGGCCACGCATGCCTCCAGAGCCGCCCTCCAGGCTGCTTCCGTGTCCCCGGAGCACGTGGATCACCTCATCATCGGTTCCATCATCATTGGATGGAGGAGTGAGGATGGGAAGGAGGAGGCTACAATTGCAGGGAATGTGATCCAGAGCTCCGCGGATGCAGCCTACATGGCTCGTCACGTCGGCATTGGCGTCGGCCTTCCAGTCCACGTGCCTGCCCTAACTCTCAACCGTCTCTGTGGCTCCGGCTTTCAGGCTGTGTAAGCACTGTCTTTTGGGGACTGGTCTGATGAGGTAAAAAGAAGAGGGAATATTCTGAAGATTCAAAGAATAATGCGATAGGAGTTTCATATTTGAATGACCGAAAATGGCGAAACTTCCTGATCGGCTTTGTTTGTGCCTATTCCAGCAAAGTTTTCAAGGCATCTTTGCAAAATTGCTAGCCCTTATTTCTTTCTGATTGAAAATAAATTGCAAAGAATAGGATATAAATTGACAGGATCAGCGCGTGCCAGGAGATCCTGGCGGGGGATGCGAGTGTGGTGGTGGCGGGCGGGACGGAGAACATGAGCCAGGCGCCATTCGCCGTTCGCGGCACTCGCTTCGGCACATACCTTGGCCAGAAGATGGAGTTCGAGGTATACAGCTCTTTAGTTCTCTCAGCTCTATCCTTCACTAAGGCCCAAACGTGCCCTCTTCTCTTCAGGATACGCTCTGGTCCGGTCTCACTGACACAGCCTGCAAGCTGCCCATGGGTCTCACCGCAGAGAAGCTCGGCGAGAAGTACAAAGTTACCAGAGAAGAGGTTATTCTTCAAATGGAAATGGGAATTGACCCAAGGAAATGTTTATCATCGAAAAGTTTAATGAATTTTTGCATTTTAAATCAATCAAGAAACCGTTTGTTGTTGAAATGATCATAGCTTCATTTCTAGGCGGATTTGTTGGCGCACAATTCGCAGACTCGCTGGCGACTTGGTTGGCTTTGAGTTGGATGCGGGTCTGAGTGGATGTTTGATGTGAGCATTTGCAGCAAAGAATGAAGGCCGCTTCACAGCCGAAATAGCACCGCTGAATCTGAAGAGCAAGAAGGGGGAGACGATGTTCGAGGTGGACGAGCATCCGCGCGAAACTGAGCCCGAAAAACTCGCCAAACTCCCCCCAGTCTTCCAAAAGGTACACCCTAATATCTGCTTCTCTCTTCATCCTCACACATAAATGAGTGGCAGCTGTGAAAACTTGAATGACAGCTGTAAAGACTGCTAAACCTGCTTCTCAACCTGCAAGCAAATTTCCAAAATTTATTGATTTGGAAGCGCAAATGAGGAATGGAAATTGTAGAACGGACTGGTGTCGGCTGGTAATGCCTCGGGGGTGTGCGATGGGGCAGCATCGCTGGTGGTAGCAAGCGAAGCGGCGGTGAAAGATTTTCATCTGACCCCCTTGGCTCGCATACTCGCCTGGTCCGTGGTGGGCGTGGAGCCGAGCATCATGGGCATCGGACCCGCGCCCGCCATCCGCAATATCCTTGACACCACCGGCCTCAAGCTCCAGGACATGGATCTGGTTTACTCTCTTTTCCCTATTTGTCTGATTCCTAAGCAAAACCTGGTTGTTCTCGATTGAAAAATAGTTCTGCGTTTCGCTAAATAAAACTGATTACTGTTGCATTTTGAGAAAGAGGGCAAAAGATGGGGAAAGGAATGGTGGGTGCAGGTGGAGGTGAACGAGGCGTTTGCGGCTCAGGCGATGGCGGTGGTGAAGGAGCTGAAGTTGGACCAGAACAAGCTCAACGTCAACGGCGGCGCCATTGCACTCGGACATCCACTGGGCGCCTCCGGAGCTCGAATCACCGCACATCTCGCGCATGAACTCAGGTTTCTTTTTATTCTTTCTTTTTTTCTTTCCTCCTTACCATTTCCATAGCTGAATTAGTGGCCCATTGGATCTTTTGAATGTGAGGAATTTAGAAAAAATGAGGCTGTGCTTGAGGCGTCGGCGCGGCAAATACGGCATGGGCGCAGCGTGCATTGGCGGAGGGCAGGGTATCGCCATTCTTCTCGAGTCTTGCCACTGATCTTCCAGCTTCTTTCCTCACCTGCCTGCTCAATCGACCGATTTTCCTTTGCATATCTTCATTCCCTTATGATTCAAAAAATGCAACGAAACGTGTCGCAAATCATTTTTCTCGGAAAAAGCATAGTGGAAAGAGTCTTAAGATATTGCAAGATTTTTTGATTTGTCGTTTTTGGCCAATAATTGCCGTTCGACAAATTATTAAAAAACAATAAGCTGGTTGTTTCGAACAATTCAAGCTAACTGACGAGAGCAAGGAAATAATTCGTTCATTTGTGGGTGCTCCTTTAGCGTGTGATCTACCTCCGATTTGTGATCTACCAGTGATTAGGGTGTGATCTACCAATGATTGTGTCTATTTTGTCTCTTTGGCACAGATACAAAACTAGTCGGCTCACACCTAGTTCCCCCCATGGCTAGGTCCCCCCCAAGGCATTTTTGCAAAGTTTCCCCCCATGAAAGCCCCCCCCCAAGATTTTCACCTATACCCACACACCTAGCGCTAATGCGTCCCCTAGTTGATACGGCAGTCTAAACAGGTAATTCACCTAATTTCACCTAATTTCACCTACAATTCGCCAAAGCCATATCAACTAGGGGACGAGTTAGCGCAGGGTGTGTGTGGTAGGTAAAATCTTGGGGGGGGGGGGGGGGAGGAAACCTTCATGGGGGGAACTTTCATGAGGGGGGGGGGGGGGAAATGGGGGGGAGGAACTAGGTGTCAGCCAACTAATCACTGTTAACAAGTATACAAATGTCCTATACCCACACCCTGTGCTTTAACCATCCCCAAACTATTTCATTAATGGGTCTATTTAGGGGACACATGAAAGCACGGGTGTGGGGGGAGGAAAACCTATAAATCCTACAATTTAACGACCAGACTAATTTCGTCAGCAGAAATTGTTACTAACACCTTATTTTTACATCTAGTGTATACTGGACTGTGGTAGATCATGGTAGATCACACATTGAAGGAGAAAAAATGGGTAGATCACACGCTAAAGGAGAAACATGACGGTAGATCACACGCTAAAGGAGCACCCATTTGTGAACCGTTTTATTAGGTTAAGCTTTAAGGATGAATACGCCGTAAACCACCTTCAGTTAACTGCGCCCTAAAATATCCAGAATTAAAAGTCATTTTCAACAAACAGCAATTGTTAATTCTTTTGAGATTTGCTTGCTTGACGGCACTGGCCTCCCTAGGCACCTCCCAAGCGTCCTGGCATGCGACGAGTGCGCACACTTGCCCCATCGCACCTCACTTCCTCCCCAGGCGAGGCGAAAGGTGAAAAAACAGCATCCGGAATGTAGCCAGGCCCCCGTCACCATGGCTGCCGTGCTTCTCCTCCTCCTCCTGGCCAGTCTGGCCACAGGGTGCGCTGCTTTCAAATCCTTTGCACTGGGAGCATGGAGGTCTACTACAGGATGGGGAGGCCGGATAGATGTGTTCGACCCTCCACCAGCCTGCTCTATGAAACCCTGCTGTTGGACGTCTGCCCCAGCTTCGGCCATGGCAGCAACATGCTGGGCTGGCCCTGGGATCTTTGGACGCCGCCCAAGTTTGCCTGCGGACCTGGTCAGCTGATGTTTCAAAATATTATTATACCTTGCAAATAAGCACCATGTCTAATTACGGAAGAAGATTCTCTTTTTTATGAACAAATTGGATTAGAGAAGGATTAGAATGTATGTTCTGTAGGAGATTCGGACGGTGCAACAAGATGGCTGCCCATGGTCACCATTCACAACGCATCCACCTTCTTGGAGCTTTTGGCCAGAAATCGGGTTCTTTTAATATTCTTCACCTTCCCTTTATTACACAAGCAGCTTTCTTTAGTTAGGAGTCAAAAAAATCGATAGTGAAATTGATCCAGAGTATGGAATTAAAAATTAGTTTCAGAGTTATTCAATTTAGACCTTGGCGCCTTGGTGCATGCTAGTGAATTTCTACTCGCCATACTGCCCATTCAGTGCTCGTCTGGCACCCTATTTCAACGCCCTGCCTCGCGTTCTCCCAGCCCTTCACGTCATTGCCATTGATGCCACTCAACGGTTCTCCTTCCCTCCACCGCATCTTCAGTCCACAACTTCCATCTATCCCCAGCCAAAGCTTAGTCTGCCGCCAAATACTTGCATCGGGAGATTTCCTAGCAGCTAAAGAGACAAGGACTGTCAGCAGAACTTCATTCTTGACTGGCCCGGTTGCAATAGCAAGGGGCTAAAATTGCAGTTCGCCCCTGAACACGGTGCACGGGATTCACGGGACGCCGACACTGCTGTTCTGGCACAACGGGCGCGCAGTGGCCCGCTTCGCAGAGCATCGAAGACCCTCCCTTCACAGCCTCCTTAGCTTCATCGTCGACCTTACTGGTTTGGCCACTCTCTTTCCCTCTTTCCTATTCCGACGCCTCATGATGCCTTCTCTATTGAAGATATCCGACCCAAGCTGGACGCTAAAGTGACGGAGGAGGACGTCAATGGCCCAATGCCTTCCTACGTTCTCCCCTCCACAGATTGGTTTGGCCTCGCATTTTCCTCTTTTCAATGGGGAGGTATCTTTGACCACGTTTCGCTCATAGATTGACTTGAATTGAAATAGAGCATAATTTCCCCGATTCTTTTTGCAACGTTAGCTTTGGTGCTTGGAGGCAGCGATGATTTTGAAGGTGCCTAATTCTTGCCTGGCTTTTCATCGCTGTGTGCAGCCTTTGCTTCCTGGCGCGCACCAAATCCGTCCACGACTTCTACAAGGCGCTCTGCCGGTCCTAATTCATCTACTACTGCCTATTTTACAAACCAGACGGGACAAGATAAAAGCAAACCTAATTGCAAATATAGGCCTAAAGTGAAAATGCGATTCTCGATTTCACGAAATCAAAGCTGCAGGTACTGGCGAGAGGCAGCTGAGACTCGGGAACCGCCGCAAAGTCCACCGCCGCCATTACCTCCCATACAGGAGCCTGATCTACAACCGCCTGATAATCTCCAGTGATCCACTTTCTGTGTTTCTTGTTTGCTTTTAAAGGAAACTTGTACACATTTTTCATACCGGTCATGTTCATGACCACTTTGAAGCAGTAAATTATTGTTTTCGGCTTGTATTGTACTGCAGCTTTGAGAGTACCGCTATATTCAGCAATCTATCTTTGAGCTAATATAAAGGAGTAAATTGAGCAAATTGATTTCAAAGTAGTTGCTTAGCTGGCAACGCTTTTATACATGGATCACATAAGATTACAAAATCATACCTGCCTGTTTGCCAAATTTACCAAAATTTTCCTAGAATCCCAATCGTATAGCATCTTTGTTTCCAGCGAGGCAATGGGGACAGTGGCCGGTGTTGAGGCGCACTCCGGAGGCCAGGATCTGGTACGCCTGGTGCGACGCACGGAATGGAGCGACATTGCCCACCTCCTGCCCTTCCTCCGCCCAGGCGACCTTGTCCAGTTTCGACGCCAGTGTTTCGACGTATCGCACATTTTTTTGCAACGATCTCTCAACCGACATCTTCCTGACAGCACTGGGGCGTGTACATTGGGACGCCCGAGAACCACTCCCATCGCATCGTTCATCTGAGTGGGCGAGACGGTGACGAGCTGGGTGGAAAGGTTCGTTTAGGATTTGACAGTCGATAAAAACTCAGACTGCCAAAGAATTGTGCCTTTTCAGCTGGCGAGTGTAAAATCGGTAGCTGAAGGAGGCCTGGCAGCCCTCCACACAGCCGCATCCATTCCACAGCTCCTCAACACCGCCGTGCAAGAGTCCCAAGATGCCGAGGCTAGACTCATTCTACTTTCAGTTCCAGAAAAAACTAATCCAATCAGAAATTTGCAGGTGCGTTGTGATGACGTAGTGGCAGTAGCTGGAAGCAGTCTGGTGCGTGTGGACAATGGGCGAGACTTGGAACTGGAGCCGTTTGCAGGCGATGAGGTATACCGAAAATTGCTGGAAATGTTGAGGCAGCAAGGAAAAAGGAAGGGCTTCAGGTGGTGGAGAGAGCAGTGGGTTCCCTGGGCATCAGCAAATACCACCTGCTCTTCACCAATTGCGAGCACTTTGCCTCCTGGTGTCGCTACGGGCATAAGCACAGTCAGCAGGTTTCTTCAATTTCGAAAGAACTACATCAAAGCTTCAGCAACAACATCAAAGCTCAAGCCAGGCTTTATGAAGGACTTCTAACTAAATCCATACTATCGATTGATGCCCCTTAGCTATCTACTACACTACACCTGTTGCCAGGCGACGGTGGCTAAGACGCTGGGCGTCGGCGTGGTGTCGGCAGCGCTGACGGGGAGTCTGAGTGCGGGTCTGGCTGCGGGAGCGGCCGTCTGCCTCGTTTCTGCCGCCGCGCGCAAGCTTCGCAGGCGTCAGGCCCGATTCCGACCCTTCTAGACGCATTTCGGCCCACTTTTTTACTCCAATACTTTGTCTCTTTTGTCTGACCTCTAGCGAAAGCCCCTTCGATTCGATGTTGCATATGGCCAGTTCCAGGTGGGTAACAGTTTACGAAATACCACCTGTTTGTGCTATGAGTTATGAAGTTAGAGCCGGATGAGGCTGTGCTGCCTATTGTGCCTGTTGTGCTTTTATCGACCATGTTTCAGTTGTGTTTTTGAATATTCTGCTCTGGTCTCAATTTCCATCGTTAAAGGCGACTAAATATGGAAAAGCAGCTGCTTATTTTAGCAGCTGCCAGAGAGCATGCCAAAGTCCTTGGCCATTTCTAGGGTTCTAGAAAAAGCCAATATATCAGATGAAGAAGTTGCCTCGGCTATAAAATGCTGTAGGGCTTTCGTTTTTGTGAAGCCAAGGGCCAAGGGCAATTGCCATTTACTTGTGCACGTGTGCCATTCACTTGTGCTTTTAATTTTTATGTTTTTATATCGATTAGAAATAAAGTGAATACATTCCATATATACCTTTCTTGCAAAAAATCCCCAATAAAAAATGCTAAGATTGATGATCATTGAAGATTTTTTGTTGAAATATTTTTTACTGCTTTTTATTTCGCGGTTAAAAAACTGCGAAATAGAGATGAAATGGCGTGGTACATACGCTTCGAAAGTGTTTTAAAGCGATTTGGTGGCGGTCAGCGGTTGGGATTTTTCAATTGCAATTTGCAATTTCTTGTCTTTCTAAACGGATGGATTGGTGTAGAATATGTTGGTATTGACGCAGCTGAAATGTTCACACCAGCTATTACGTGAGTAGCTCAAGCGTTGCACCAAAGCATTTCGGTTACAAAGTGTTTCAAAAATCGTTTTAGACCATTTTATTTCTAAAACACATCTTT
This sequence comes from Ptycholaimellus sp. GST1_10, assembly GCA_030248095.1. Lineage (NCBI taxonomy): Eukaryota > Metazoa > Nematoda > Chromadorea > Chromadorida > Chromadoridae > Ptycholaimellus > Ptycholaimellus sp. GST1_10. Next base: position 6,375 of record JASANA010007432.1, on the reverse strand, counting down.
AACCGATCTATCGTTAATCAGACCAGACATCAACACCAGTTTAATAAAAACATTCATAAAAATTTTGAATGAAATTCAGTCTTTGAAATATTGCACGGAATAAAAATTGTTCTACCCTTTGTAAGGTATCAAAGTTTCCATACACCCACCAAAAGCTTCAAGCTGTTCCTTTCGTCAAACCATAGTTGACGCAAAACTACTTTTCTATAGCGCAAATCCTTCTCTGCAATCAGTAAACATTCAAAGGCATAATTAATCTAATCAGTGCCCTTCTATAGTTTATGCCTAATTTGCACTGACAAAGAATAGCGATCAAAGGCCAGAGACCTCAATGCCAATAATTTGGGCAAGAGAATGCGTCAAACCTTAATTGCTGCCTTTCTTTCAGAGGCTGCAGTAGGCCTCCTTCAGTCTCATCAAATCGCACCAAGCAGGAAAGTTACAGCCGTGAGCAGGAGCGAACTATGAAATCGGCCATGGCTTGTCTTCTGCTGGTAGCGCTGCTCCTGGGCACTGAGGCCATCAACCTCCCGCTTCACTACCTCCGTGGCGTCAATCGCGGTTAAAACGACCTCCTGCCTATACTTGCTATTGTCAACGAAGGCTGGATGAACTAAGGGGCCGCTTTCAACTGAACAATCACTCTGATTCAGAAAACAAATGAGTGCAGGGGTGCAGAGCCGTGGGAGCGGGAAAACGATCCGCAGTGTGCCCGAAACGGCTGCCCTCTTCCGCAAGCGGGCCGAGCTCCCCTACGAGGTTTCCAGACAGTCCTTCATAGTCTTACTGGGAGCGTGGTTGTTTGCTAGGGTGCGGTGGGGAACGGACTGGAGGAGTGGCAGGCGCTGATGTCCGGCTATGTGCCGGAGTAGCTGGGCGGGCGCGCACGGACCCACACCGCAGTCATTATCGGATAAGGCAAAAAGAGTTGATGGCGGGGGAAAGGGAATGTGTTCATTGTGCTGAAGAAACGATACTTCTCGGAGTAAACGTTTTGGGCATTCGCAAGAAGATGCACAGCTTTCGAAAACTGCAGTGGCATGACAACTTCGAAGTAAACACCGCGGCAAACATTTTCTGATTGCCTCATTCTATTAGGCAATAAAGAAATGCCTGATAGAATGTGGCAATCAGAAGTTATGAATTATAGTTTTTGTTCTGAGAGCAAGGGGTGAGGTTGTGAAACCTGACGGGAAGGATGCAAAGCAGAGCAGAGAGCGGCACTGCGTCACATCTGATATTATACCCTTCGCCCCCTACTTGTCGTGCATAATTGCTCTAGCCTATTTTCCCCTGCAACAGCTTCGCACCCCTTTACACCCCTTCTCACACCCTCATAACTAGGCAAAGGTGGCGGAGTCGTTGAGCATCATGTTGCTTCCTGCAACTTCCCTCCTTCTACTTGGTTCATCTGGCTAGCTGCAGGGAGGCGAAGGAAGTCTTCATCCCATTCTTTTATGGCTGCTCTATTAAATTATGGATGAAGACTTCATCGCCACCCGGTAGCATTTGGGTTATAAGCTCATTCATCACTTCGCTTGAAAGGGCTGGCTATGGCTACCAGTGATCCCTATGCTATGCCGCCGGCGCCACCAACTCCGCCACCCCCGCCACCCTATGAAGGCACCCCGCCCGGACCCACCGTGCCGCCTACCGAACCTCCTCCTCCTCCCACAACTGAACCACCGCCTCCTCCTCCAACCGAGCCCCCTCCCCCTCCTCCAACTGAGCCCCCACCTCCTCCTACAACCGAACCGCCTCCCCCGCCTCCAACCGAGCCCCCACCTCCTCCTCCAACTGAACCGCCTCCTCCTCCCCCAACTGAACCTCCCCCTCCTCCCCCACCTGAAACTCCTCCTCCTCCCCCAACTGCACCTCCTCCGACTCCTCCACCTGAGCCCCCGCCCCCTGCGACCCCTCCGCCAGATCCCTCTGGGGCTCCTGCTCCTATGCCTCTGGCTCTGGAGCCTATCATCGAGCCTCCTCCGCCTCCCACTATTCAAATCGAGCCTCCTCCGCCTCCCACCATCCAGATCGAGCCTCCTCCACCTCCCATCATCATGATCGAGCCTCCTCCGCCTCTCATGGATCCCAAGCCCTGGTCAGAGCCCTACCGTCAGTATTTCGACTCACCACATTCACACAGCCCTTCACAAGGCCCTTTCATTTGCACCAGGCCTCCAGATGAGCGTGGACTGGTCCAAGGTGCGCGTGGAGGACATCAATCTGCGCTTCAGTTAGTCCACACTGCCCCACTTTTGCTTCCGCTCCCAAAAACCAGTCCTTGCCTTGGCGCTCCAATGACCCCCTACACCTCCCCTAGCCCGCATGACAGATGACTCCAGGTCGCTTCTGCGCCGACCATCACAAGAACTGCGACTTCTGGGCAGCCTACAAGGCCGGCGACCGACATCCGAGGACGGGGCGCCTGTTCCTGAAGGATCTGTGCAAGGAGCAGGCATTCCTGCTAACGGATGACGGATGTCCCATGGTTGAGTTCTGGCTGGGCTCTGGTTGGGGCTTGAGTGAAGGAAGAAAGGCAGGCATGCAATGTGTGCACCAACGATCGCAAGGAGTGGGCGCTCCGTCGTCGAATGGCTCGCGCCAAGCTCGCCATGCTCAAGAAACGCTCTTAGATCGCCTCGGAAAACTTTGTTGCTTGATTTAGTCTATCTACTTAGAGGCTAGATTAGAAAACGCCACATTGGAGTCTGGCGGCAAACTGATATTTTTGGAAAAAAACCTTGTGGTGGGCTACACTTACACAGGATGGACCCATCAAAAGAGTTGTGGAACAGAATGTGAAATAAAATTAAAAAGACCTCTAGTGTAGACTCTCTAATATGCACTGGTGGCGATGATCTTATGGAGAATGGACTTCAATATCGACAGGACTAACAGAGCTTAGAACCATGACTAATAGAGCTGCTGTAAGTAGCTGAGAACCAGAACAAATTCCGAAAGAACAGACTGGCTTACTCGAAGATACAACTAAGCAGAAGGATCTAAAATTATATTTACAATATTTAATCGTGTGAAAATGCAAACATAATTGTGGGAATGATTAAAACGATGAAGAGTATGCTGAATTAAGCGGTACAATCGGCATATTCCTGACGCTAAGCTTAAAAGAGGCTGTCTAAAAAGTAAATTGTCCTGGGCCCAGACTTTTATCCCATTGGCTTAAATTGTATGCTAAGTTCGCAAACAGTTTTTTTAGGTCTTGAGATATGACATTTCTGATATAACACAAGACTAAAATGCTACAGCATGAGCAGCTTATGATCAATCATCAAAAAGATCTAGACAAGGTGTAGCAAAATCGTGATTAATTTTGATTGAAAATATAAACCATTTTAAGCAAAAATTTTGACAGGTCCATTTCATTGCTATTGTTCCATCTACAAAATCCACTGATCATTCATAAGCAGGCGGCAATTTATGGCATAATCCCTGTCACCCAAGATTTTTTCAGTTTTTGCTTAAATGGTAGGTTTTTGAACTGCCGCCCAGGACCTGGCCTGGGGGCAGTACTAAGGATTCACCCCAAAAAGGGCCATGAGTCTATATATCTATATATGTCAGCAAAGATTCCTCTGTGGTTTTTCAACGAAATTTGCTCATCTTTTCAGGAAATATCAGGTATGTTGGCCGCTCCAACATATCTCATATGACCTTGGCGAAAATTCCTGGATCTGTGGCAACTGCAACTTTTTCGTTTTTTCCAATGCCAAGATTTCGAATTTTTGCAAAATTTTGCAAAGTCCTCCAAATTTTAGCTGATTTATGGCCTCCTACCCTACCTCACCACCATACCTACCACATTTTTGAACTGCCGCCCAGGACCTGGCCTGGGGGCAGTACTAAGGATTCACCCCAAAAAGGGCCATGAGTCTATATATCTATATATGTCAGCAAAGATTCCTCTGTGGTTTTTCAACGAAATTTGCTCATCTTTTCAGGAAATATCAGGTATGTTGGCCGCTCCAACATATCTCATATGACCTTGGCGAAAATTCCTGGATCTGTGGCAACTGCAACTTTTTCGTTTTTTCCAATGCCAAGATTTCGAATTTTTGCAAAATTTTGCAAAGTCCTCCAAATTTTAGCTGATTTATGGCCTCCTACCCTACCTCACCACCATACCTACCAAATTTTTGAACTGCCGCCCAGGACCTGGCCTGGGGGCAGTACTAAGGATTCACCCCAAAAAGGGCCATGAGTCTATATATCTATATATGTCAGCAAAGATTCCTCTGTGGTTTTTCAACGAAATTTGCTCATCTTTTCAGGAAATATCAGGTATGTTGGCCGCTCCAACATATCTCATATGACCTTGGCGAAAATTCCTGGATCTGTGGCAACTGCAACTTTTTCGTTTTTTCCAATGCCAAGATTTCGAATTTTTGCAAAATTTTGCAAAGTCCTCCAAATTTTAGCTGATTTATGGCCTCCTACCCTACCTCACCACCATACCTACCACATTTTTGAACTGCCGCCCAGGACCTGGCCTGGGGGCAGTACTAAGGATTCACCCCAAAAAGGGCCATGAGTCTATATATCTATATATGTCAGCAAAGATTCCTCTGTGGTTTTTCAACGAAATTTGCTCATCTTTTCAGGAAATATCAGGTATGTTGGCCGCTCCAACATATCTCATATGACCTTGGCGAAAATTCCTGGATCTGTGGCAACTGCAACTTTTTCGTTTTTTCCAATGCCAAGATTTCGAATTTTTGCAAAATTTTGCAAAGTCCTCCAAATTTTAGCTGATTTATGGCCTCCTACCCTACCTCACCACCATACCTACCACATTTTTGAACTGCCGCCCAGGACCTGGCCTGGGGGCAGTACTAAGGATTCACCCCAAAAAGGGCCATGAGTCTATATATCTATATATGTCAGCAAAGATTCCTCTGTGGTTTTTCAACGAAATTTGCTCATCTTTTCAGGAAATATCAGGTATGTTGGCCGCTCCAACATATCTCATATGACCTTGGCGAAAATTCCTGGATCTGTGGCAACTGCAACTTTTTCGTTTTTTCCAATGCCAAGATTTCGAATTTTTGCAAAATTTTGCAAAGTCCTCCAAATTTTAGCTGATTTATGGCCTCCTACCCTACCTCACCACCATACCTACCAAATTTTTGAACTGCCGCCCAGGACCTGGCCTGGGGGCAGTACTAAGGATTCACCCCAAAAAGGGCCATGAGTCTATATATCTATATATGTCAGCAAAGATTCCTCTGTGGTTTTTCAACGAAATTTGCTCATCTTTTCAGGAAATATCAGGTATGTTGGCCGCTCCAACATATCTCATATGACCTTGGCGAAAATTCCTGGATCTGTGGCAACTGCAACTTTTTCGTTTTTTCCAATGCCAAGATTTCGAATTTTTGCAAAATTTTGCAAAGTCCTCCAAATTTTAGCTGATTTATGGCCTCCTACCCTACCTCACCACCATACCTACCACATTTTTGAACTGCCGCCCAGGACCTGGCCTGGGGGCAGTACTAAGGATTCACCCCAAAAAGGGCCATGAGTCTATATATCTATATATGTCAGCAAAGATTCCTCTGTGGTTTTTCAACGAAATTTGCTCATCTTTTCAGGAAATATCAGGTATGTTGGCCGCTCCAACATATCTCATATGACCTTGGCGAAAATTCCTGGATCTGTGGCAACTGCAACTTTTTCGTTTTTTCCAATGCCAAGATTTCGAATTTTTGCAAAATTTTGCAAAGTCCTCCAAATTTTAGCTGATTTATGGCCTCCTACCCTACCTCACCACCATACCTACCACATTTTTGAACTGCCGCCCAGGACCTGGCCTGGGGGCAGTACAAAGGAGTAACCCACAACAGGGCCATGAGTCTATATATCTATATATGTCAGCAAAGATTCCTCTGTGGTTTTTCAACGAAATTTGCTCATCTTTTCAGGAAATATCAGGTATGTTGGCCGCTCCAACATATCTCATATGACCTTGGCGAAAATTCCTGGATCTGTGGCAACTGCAACTTTTTCGTTTTTTCCAATGCCAAGATTTCGAATTTTTGCAAAATTTTGCAAAGTCCTCCAAATTTTAGCTGATTTATGGCCTCCTACCCTACCTCACCACCATACCTACCAAATTTTTGAACTGCCGCCCAGGACCTGGCCTGGGGGCAGTACTAAGGATTCACCCCAAAAAGGGCCATGAGTCTATATATCTATATATGTCAGCAAAGATTCCTCTGTGGTTTTTCAACGAAATTTGCTCATCTTTTCAGGAAATATCAGGTATGTTGGCCGCTCCAACATATCTCATATGACCTTGGCGAAAATTCCTGGATCTGTGGCAACTGCAACTTTTTCGTTTTTTCCAATGCCAAG
>JASANA010007431.1:0-11334 GCA_030248095.1 Ptycholaimellus sp. GST1_10 | reverse complement strand
TCCACCTAGTCATACATTCTTTTTCCATTTGCCCACATCTAGGAGGGCCAGCAGACGCCCCTCTAGAGTCTGAGGGTGGGCAGAGAGGGTGGAAGGGGGTTGATTTAATATACAGCACATAACTTAATACTACATTTCTAATACATAACATAACGTATTCCACTACATAACATAACTTAGTAGGTCAATTTTCTGCCACATAACATAACGCATAACTCAATCACTTAGTTATGTTATGTAAAAGACATTTTTGCTATTTTGCCATAATCACTACCCCAGAGTGTTCTAACAGTAGTTTTTCTTGAATCTAATGATATTAGGATGGTGTTACAGCAATTTCGAGTCTCAGGGAAGGTGCAGAGTTTTTTTTAGAAAGATATGTTATGTAAAATACATTTATAAGGTACTGTTATGTGAAAAACATGAGCATGTGATGTGGATAAACAGCTCGATTCCCACCTTAGACATGTTTTGGCATAGGCATATGCTTAGTTTTAGGCTTAGTAACTGGTGTATACTCAGTTGGTAATGTAGGATTATGTTTTGACATAGGCTAAAATTTAGGCTAACCTTTTTGTGGTAGGCTTATATTTCGTGTTTGACTAAGTTTAGGCTTAGTGTAAGCTTCTGGCATATGCCTAGTCCAGGGCATATGCTTGGTCCGGCCTATGACTGGGCTTGATTATGCAGTATAATGAGCTATGTAACATGCTGTTTTGGCTCAGGCAAAGTCATCTAGTCATGCCCTATTAAGTTATGTTATGTACTGCATCAGTACTGTTATGTGGAAAACATGAGCATGTGCAATGTGGATTGAAGCAGCTAGATTCCCACCTTAGACATGTTTAGGCATAGGCATATGCTTAGTTTTAGGCTTAGTAACTGGTGTGGATTCAGTTAATCATATAGGATTATGTTTTGACATAGGCTAAAATTTAGGCTAACCTTTTTGTGATAGGCATATATTTCATGTTTGACTAAGTTTAGGCTAAGTGTAAGCTTCTGGCATATGACTAGTCCAGGGCATATGCTTGGTCCGGCCTATGACTGGGCTTGATTATGCAGCCTAATGAGCTATGTAACATGCTGTTTTGGCTCAGGCAAAGGCATCTAGTCATGCCCTATTAAGTTATGTTATGTACTGCATCAGTACTGTTATGTGGAAAACATGAGCATGTGATGTGGATAAGCAGCTCGATTCCCACCTTAGACATGTTTAGGCATAGGCATATGCTTAGTTTTAGGCTTAGTAACTGGTGTGGACTCAATTGGTAGTGTAGGATTATGTTTAGACATAGGCTAAAATTTAGGCTAACCTTTTTGTGATAGGCTCATATTTCATGTTTGACTAAGTTTAGGCTAAGTGTAAGCTTCTGGCATATGACTAGTCCAGGGCATATGCTTGGTCCGGCCTATGACTGGGCGTGTTCTTCAGTGCTTTCTCCCCGATGTTCCGCGACACCTTCAAACTTCGAATGCCTCATTCAACCTCTATTAGCTTTTAGCATCTTTTCGAGTAAGGTCATTGTTCGCCCCGCTTTTATGCCCAGGCAAAAACTTCTTATGTCGTTTGGCATGCGCTAATAGGCTGCTACTTTTTCTGCTAAATAAAAGCTGAATTCTTCCAAATGAAGGTGAAGTTTCCAGCCAAATTCTTCCCAGTAAAGCTGACGTTTCCAGCTAAATTCTTCCAAATAAAGATAAGAACCCCAAAAAGGTTTTTTAGAAGTCTGTTTATGGTAGGCAGTCGAAAGAGGGAGACCTTGCGAATGTTCTCGAGGAAGTCGGTGAACTCTGAGAGGGAGGCGTCCTTGATTTCAGTGCGAATGCCGGCGCAGGAGTGGGCCAGTTTCTGGGCGAAGCGATGCCTTTGTACTTGGGGCAGGTAGGTGTGCTCCAGCACCTCCAACGTCTTCAGCGCCGGGAAGTAGCGCCGCTGCTTCATTAACTCCTCCAGCTTGCTGTACCTCAACCCCAATGCCTCAGTCCCATCCTGCTTCTTTCAATTTGATTGTATCCACAACTTTCACTATCATCCACTGCCCTGTCTCCAATCCATTTGAGGCGCTAACTTTTCCAGCATCGGCAGGCAGAGCGAGATGGTGTTGATAGCAGCAGCGATGTTGCGCTGTTTTTTGCGGTAGGCCAGAATTTCTCAAGACTTCCCTTTAACTCATTCCATTCTCAAATAATCTCTCCGAAAATCGAGCCATAGACCCAGCAGGGGGGCGGAGGAATCCTTCAGATGCTCGTCCAACACTTGGACATTGTCGCGCGATCCGAGCACTTGGAGCGGAGCGTGAGCAGCTCTCGAATGGCCTCTATGAAGCCGGCGTAGTGGAAGTTGCACAGCTTCTCGATGTCCCGGTCCCAGTGCCCGATTTTGTGCTCCAAAGCTCCTGCAACCTTTTCCACCTCTATCTCCCATCTAGCCCCATTGAGGGGCAGAATGAGGCAAGGCCTAGGCTAAGTCCGGGCAGTTGCTCAGGCTGTATTTGCTATAATGCTGAATGCTGATCTTGCAAATACAACCTGAGCATCTGCCGAGGCCTTGTCTCATTCTGCGTCTCTCATGTTCAGTCTCACCTTGTGGTGATTCTGTCACCACTCTCTTCTATAGACAATGATAAAATGAAAGAACGTTATACCCATGAAGCGCTCCACATCCCCGCCGTCATAGATGGCACGGAGGACGAGGCCTATGGAGCCGCTGTCCGAAGTCTCCAGCTCCGACAGGAAATATTCCTACCAATTGAAAAGGGGATTGTGAGCCAGAAGAGGAGTTGAAGAGGGTGGGAACTTGAGTAGCGGTGAGCTCATGATCGTTGGTGCGTCCGGTGCCGGTGGAGGCAGTCTCCGAGCTGTTGATGGCAACAGCCTGGGCGCTGGAGTTCTGGGAGGAGCTGCCACCCCTTTCCAGACTCATGATTGCCTCCCCTCCACTTTCTTCTAATCAGCAATCGTTGCCAGAGCAAAAGGTAGGCCAATAGAGTGAACAGAAAAGCGCGAGAAGTGCCAAGCGCGCGCGAGCGAGGAGCGATGGAGGAGGTGTGAAGGAGGAGGGAAGAAGGACCTGGACTGGGGTGGGAGCGTTGATGCCGAGACTCCCGACAAGGTTTCTCAGCCAGTCCGCAATCCCTGTCTCGCTCCAGTCCAGCCGACGAACCTTGCGAAGGCTTCCCGCGGCCGCCTCCTCACCCATTGCTTAGAGAAATTTTAAATTTTATTTATTTTTTTATAAAAATTATTTTGCAAAAGCCACAGGCCAAAAATGCGAAGTTTTCGGTGCTTGGAAAAGGGCATGTGTGGGAAATCCGTCATCGCTCGCGCGCGCCCTGGCACTCCACGCAAGCTCAGGAAATGCATAGCTATGCCCAAGGCTGGGAAGCAAGTGCTCTTGAACAGTTGACAAACTTTTACTCCTACTGCCAAACAGGGCTGAAGAACAAACAAAGGATCACTAATTTGCAGGCAGAACACAAATGCCAATCACTAGGTGATGAAAATTATCAGAAAGCAAACTAATTGCAGCGGAAAGAGGTTTACTGAAAGCCTTGGATGATTTGGTCGTAGCGATTGGTGTGGACAGCGCGGTTGTGGCTAGTGAGGCGGAGGAATGAGCGACTCAGCTCCACCAGCTCGGATTGGACTAGGTCGAGGCCGAGGGGGAAGGCCACGGAGGCATTGCCGGCCCCGCCCTGACCGTCCAGCAGACCGCGCTGGAACTCCCGTACCCGTTTCTCTGGAATACCAGGCTAAACATATTTGGCCCGAATATGCCTTCAATGTTCAACTGACACGGCTATACCACTGGGCCAACTCTTTCAACTGTTGCCAGCCCTTGACTTTTGCTAGCACTTGTCAAACTTCAGAGCAGAGCGTACTATCAAGTTTAGGTTAACTTATAGGTCTGTGTTAAGTTTGTAATCAAAATCCCAAAATTTATTCGAAGACCGCAATTCCAAACTTTGCAGTGCCACCAAAAAGACCAACGAATGATAGCTCGAATGGGATGCTGCGGCTGTAGCAGCTGTAGCAAGTTGGTGCGAAGCGGTCGCACCACGGCCTCCTCCTCCAGTTCCCCCACCGCCTGCCTTAGCTCGCTCAAACACGTCTCCGTCAGCATCGCCAGCTTCCCGCTCAGTGTCCTTCAGTCCCTCCCTCTTCTCTCCTACTCCTCTTTGATGCCCTCCCCAACCTCTGTCTGACCTCCTCCAAGAGCGGCAGGAGTTTGTCCTTCAGTTGGGCCTTGAAGGTGGTTGGAAGGGCAGAAGGGGCAGCAGAGGCGGTGGCGAGGACGGCGGCGGTGCTGAGGACGAGCTGGAGTTGGCGCTGGCGGAGGGTCAGCAGACGCCCCTCGTCCACGGCCAGGGTCTGTAGTGTGAGCAGAGATGGTTGGTGGGAGGGTGGAAGGGAGGAGGAGGAGAAGAGGCGCATAGGAGCTACTTTTCCACCTAGTCATACATTCTTTTTCCATTTGCCCACATCTAGGAGGGCCAGCAGACGCCCCTCTAGAGTCTGAGGGTGGGCAGAGAGGGTGGAAGGGGGTTGATTTAATATACAGCACATAACTTAATACTGCATTTATAATACAGAACATAACGGAGTCCACTACATAACATAACTTAGTAGGCCAATTTTCTACTACATAACATAACGCATAACTCAATCACTTAGTTATGTTATGTAAAAGACATTTTTGCTATTTTGCCATAATCACTACCCCAAAGTGTTCTAACGGTAGTTTTTCTTGAATCTAATGATATTAGGATGGTTTTACAGCAATTTCGAGTCTCAGGGTAGGTGCAGAGTTTTTTTTAGAAAGATATGTTATGTAAAAGACATTTATAAGGTACTGTTATGTGAAAAACATGAATATGTGATGTGGATAAACAGCTCTGATTCCCACCTTAGAAAGATGCTTTTGGCATAGGCATATGCTTAGTTTTAGGCTTAGTAACTGGTGTATACTCAGTTGGTAATGTAGGATTATGTTTTGACATAGGCTAAAATTTAGGCTAACCTTTTTGTGGTAGGCTTATATTTCGTGTTTGACTAAGTTTAGGCTTAAGTGTAGAGTTCTGGCATATGCCTAGTCCAGGGCATATGCTTGTGGGGTTCCGGCCTATGACTTGGCTTGATTATGCAGTATAATGAGCTATGTAACATGCTGTTTTGGCTCAGGCAAAGTCATCTAGTCATGCCCTATTAAGTTATGTAATATACATTCATAAGGTACTGTTATGTGGAAAACATGAGCATGTGATGTGGATAAACAGCTCCCCCTGTTATTCCCACCTTAGACATGTTTTTTTTGGGTGGAGGCATAGGCATATGCTTAGTTTTAGGCTTAGTAACTGGTGTAGACTCAGTTGGTAGTGTAGGATTATGTTTTGACATAGGCTAAAATTTAGGCTAACCTTTTTGTGATAGGCTTATATTTCGTGTTTGACTAAGTTTAGGCTAAGTGTAAGCTTCTGGCATATGACTAGTCCAGGGCATATGCTTGGTCCGGCCTACTACTGGGCTCTGATTATGCAGTCTAATGAGCTATGTAACATGCTGTTTTGGCTCAGGCAAAGTCATCTAGTCATGCCCTATTAAGTTATGTTATGTACTGCATCAGTACTGTTATGTGGAAAACATGAGCATGTGATGTGTAGAAAGAGCTTGATTCCCACCTTAGACATGTTTAGGCATAGGCATATGCTTAGTTTTAGGCTTAGTAACTGGTGTGGACTCAATTGGTAGTGTAGGATTATGTTTTGACATAGGCTAAAATTTAGGCTAACCTTTTTGTGATAGGCTCATATTTCGTGTTTGACTAAGTTTAGGCTTAGTGTAAGCTTCTGGCATATGCCTAGTCCAGGGCATATGCTTGGTCCGGCCTATGACTGGGCTTGATTATGCAGTATAATGAGCTATGTAACATGCTGTTTTGGCTCAGGCAAAGTCATCTAGTCATGCCCTATTAAGTTATGTTATGTACTGCATCAGTACTGTTATGTGGAAAACATGAGCATGTGATGTGGATAAGCAGCTCGATTCCCACCTTAGACATGTTTAGGCATAGGCATATGCTTAGTTTTAGGCTTAGTAACTGGTGTGGACTCAGTTGGTAGTGTAGGATTATGTTTTGACATAGGCTAAAATTTAGGCTAACCTTTTTGGGCTGACACCTAGTTTCCCCCCTCATGGGTCCCCCCCCCCCCCCCCATGGCGATGACCGCCCCCTCAAGAAAGTTTCCCCCCTCATGAAAGTCCCCCCCCCCCCAAGATTTTACCTACCACACACACCCTGCGCTAACTCGTCCCCTAGTTGATATGGCTTTGGCGAATTGCAGGTGAAACTAGGTGAAAATCGGTGAAATTGAGTCTTTGGGGGGGAAACTAGTCCTCGAAATCGACGACTAGTTTCCCCCACCCCCAAGAGTTTTGACGCCTAGTCCCCCCCCCCCAAGAACAAATTTCCCTGTTTAGACTGCTGTATCAACTAGGGGACGCTTAGCGCAGGGTGTGTGGGTATAGGTGAAAATCTTGGTGGGGGGAAACTTTCATGAGGGGGGAAACTTCAAAAAAGCCTTGGGGGGGACCTCACCTTGGGGGGGGAAACTAGGTGTCAGCCCCTTTTTGTGGTAGGCTTATAGTTCGTGTTTGGCTAAGTTTAGGCTTAGTGTAAGCTTCTGGCATATCCTGCCTGCACATCTACCAGCGGGAAGAAAGTTATGTTCTGTATATTACGTGACGGTTCATTTATGGGACAGTTCATTTCCTCCACATATCATAACTCTATATTGTGCAGAACATAACATAACTTAATCAGCTTAACCAACACAACATATTTTTAGTGCAAAAATGATACCAGAATGCAATTTGCAACTGGAAAAATGCAAAAATCAATATAAATCAGAATGCATTGGGTACAGACACACAAATATGTCTCAACTGCCCTTATCGCTAAACATTTCTCATTTTTCTATTACATTAAATTGATAATAATATTATTATGAATGGGTAAATTGGTGCCAGGACACAATATGAAGATGTAAAAGCAACTTTTAGGGTAGAAATTGCAAAATTCCATGCAAAATCATCAATTTGAGTAAAAAATTCAAATATGTCTTTTACATAACATAACAAAAATTTTTGACTAAGTACTGTTCTGTAGTAGACAATCCGAGTAAGTTATGCAAAACATTTTACTAAGTTATGTTATGTAGTGCACTACGTTATGTTATGTAGTGCACTATGTTATGTTATGTAATAGAAAGTTATGTTCTGTATATTAAATTATCCCGGTGGAAGGGAGGTTGGGGGATAAACCTCTGGAATAGGGCGATTGTCGGGGACGGGGTCCAGGTGCTGGCGGTAGGCCTCGGCGATGACGGTGGCTTTGGCGGGGGCTGGGGAGGGGGCCGCGGAGCTTTTGGCAGCCGGCGGGCTGGTGGCCTGGAGGCTTTCCCAGGCGAGTCTTAGCCAAGCCTGCATTCTGGCTCATGTTCACTGCCAGCCAAAATACTCATCAGTGTGAAGCGTTTGCAATTTGCTATCAAAGAATTCGCGAGCTATCCAGTGGCGCTCTGCGGATTGAAGGCAACATAATGTATGATGGATGCTAATTTCTATTTTAACGTCAAATTTGAGGTATTTTTGCAACACTTTAGAATGAAGTTTTCCTATTTGCTGGATCCTAAATTGAAAACTTACCTTCCAAAGTGTTGCAAAAATACTTCAATTTTGACGTAAAACTAAATAGCAAGGGGTCATTCCTTGCTAGACAAGCGGAGGGCTTAAAAAGAGTGCCTGAGTATGCCGCAGTGCGTCGGGGCCAGCACGAGCCAGAGCGGCGGCGAACTTCTCCTGTTCATAGGCCACGCTGTGCTCCTGGATCACCGGGCGGGCTGCCTGGATGGTGAAGTTGGCCATGTCCGCCTTCATCTCCTCCATCACCTCCATTATCCCCCTACAAGCCCTCCTTTCCTCCTCCCATACCCCCTCAAAAGCAGCTAGCCAGACCGGAATCAGTCTCCAGCCGCAGTTTGGCCACTGCCTCATCTCTGGCCGGTGCACAGAGACGGGCCATGCAAGCCTGCACTGCCAGTGATAGCTGGTCGTAGTCCAGACTGCCCTTCTCTGCTTCCTTGCAAATGGATGCCTATTTTGTGCTGGAGTTGAGGTAGAATAAATGGGAACCTGTTTCAGGAGCTCCATGTCCAGTAGGCCATCGATCTCGCCCCGGAGCTTCTCCTGGTGCGGGAGGGTGAGCTTCAGGAAGGAGGCCTTCAGCTCTGCTACCAGCTCTAGTACCACTTCGTGCTCTGCAATCCGATCATTCAGCAGGAGTTGGGGAGGGATGGTAGAGAGAGAGGTAGGGTAATAAGAAAGTGTTCTAACGACAATATATGGCTCCCATATGACCAATTACCTGGGGGCTGCTTGGCCATGGCCTCGCGAATATGGTCCCAGAATGCGGCATGGACAATGGTCTTCACACGTGCTTCCAGCTCACTGCCTGGCTCTGCATCTCCCACCTCAACTTGGATCCATTGAATGGGCAGGTTCTTATGGATAAATAAATGAAATCCTAGAATGAATGGTTCAAGCTAGGCGCGTACCTTGAAATCGTCGTTGACGGCAATTTCATGAGCCAGAGCGATCCGAGTGAGGTCTTCCGTCTGCAGTGCTACGCTGGTGCCGGGCAGTGCCATCAGATCCTCCAGTCGAAATGCACAAGGCGGCGTTTCTCCGCCCACTTCAATGCCAATGCTTGCTTGCTGCTGGTAACAGGGGTTGTTTGGGTGTGCTCAATTTGGGACTAGGTGAGAGGGATGATGGAGCTGTAAAAGTGACTCACATAATAAATGTGCATCCTTACTCCCGACGTCGTTTCAGAGCGTCCTTATCCTTCTCTGCCATTACTTTTCGAAAAGTCTCAATCGGAAAATATTGGAAACCTCTTTAGCCAGGTAGTGGACAATAAGGAATGATTCCAAGACCGTTCCTTGCGCAACTATACCTACACACCATTCGTGTCAGGAGTGCCATGAGCTGTGAGTCAAATCTGCGCAAAGGGGACTGGCGCTTGAAGGCTGTAGAACCCTCTATACGACATGTGGTTGGAGGAGAGGCGTCTTTGTGAGCGCGTGGACTGTTTGGCCAGAGGGTCTGGGGGCTATCCCCAGGGCAAAGAGAGGAGGGGGATGGAGGAGGAAGTGAAGGCGGTGTTGGAGGCGGTGACGGCGCTCTACGGCAAGGACCACGCCGCCGCCTCCCAGGCCAACTGCTGGCTGGATCACTTCCGCAAATCTGTTCTCTTTTTTTCATTCCCCAGATTTTTGAGAGAAATTTTTAGAAAGAGCAAAGTATTGGACGGACAGTAATTGCTAATTATTTTTTTACAATAAAAATTTGGTCTGTGCCCTTAGTAGTTCGCCTCATTCTGTATCCACCAGGCCTTTGAGAGAGATTTCTGGAGAGAGAGCAAATCTTCGACTGACAACAATTGTTAATTTTTTTGGAAAAAAATGGTCTATTTCCCAAGTCCAGACTTTCTCAGAAAAAGACAACACTGGGCTGGCAGGCGGAGGCTTGGTCGGTCTGTGAACGGTTGCTGGAGCTGAAGCGAGACGGCATCAGCACCTACTTCGCCGCACAAACGCTCCGCGGCAAAGTGGCCGCCGACCTGCGCCAGCTCCCACGTCAATCGCAGGTTGACTATGAGCTCCAGATTGAGCTTGTAAGAAGCCAAGGGTCAAAAGGAATCCTTGCGGGACTCATTGCTGAGCGAGCTGGCAGTCTACGGAAGCGAATGCTCCTCGGAGGACGGGCGGGTGATCGTCATCCAGCTGTCCATCGCTCTCGCGGACCTCTACCTCCAGAATGCCCATTGGCAGAACTTCATTCCTGAACTCCTCCAGAGGTTTCACTCTTAAGACATAGGAATCTAATTGACCCGAGATAGCCTCTATGAGGGGTATTCCAGATTTGAAAAATGAAGGTTAACCGATTCGGTTGATTTTGTGCCACAATCCAAGGCAATTTAGTTCTCATCTCTGTGCCCCAGCCGTTTCCCGAAAAACGGATTGGTTGGCCAGATAGGGTCGCTTTTGTAACATGCACTTTTTTTGGCCTTTGAAACATGCATTCCTTAAAAGGGAAAGTCTGTGGTTTCTCAACCAACTTTAAATATAGGCACAGATTTAGAACCAGCATACCTGAATTGTGAACAAAAAAACTCAAGTCTTGTGTGCAATTCTTAGCCGTTCAGCTGCTACAGAGAAATATTTGTTGAAGCCTGGGAAATCCTATGA
Source organism: Ptycholaimellus sp. GST1_10 (assembly GCA_030248095.1). Lineage (NCBI taxonomy): Eukaryota > Metazoa > Nematoda > Chromadorea > Chromadorida > Chromadoridae > Ptycholaimellus > Ptycholaimellus sp. GST1_10. Next base: position 1,024 of record JASANA010007431.1, on the reverse strand, counting down.
TTCATTTTGAACATTTTGATTCAGGATTGACCCATTTTAAACTAAAACAAAAGAAGCCAATGTGGCAGTAGTGTGTATTGGACCCTAAAGAAGGTATTTAGGCAGAAAAAATGGAACTCTGAGACCAAAAATTTTTTCCGGAAATTTTGCCTATGCTTTAACATAGGGCCAAATGTTGAGTGCAAATGTTCAATCAAAAATATCCAGAAAGTAATAGACCAAAACCCAACTTGTTATATATCAAAATGACCGCAAGAAACTGAATTTTAACGTGGTAATAATGCCGTCCTTGACTTTTTTGACTGGTTTGAGAAATCAGTTTTTTTGTGCCAAAATTGAAAAAAACAAAATTTTAATTTTTTCGATTTCACGATTTTTTGAGCAATTTATGTCAAAATTGAAGTACACCACCTTTTTTGTCTCCAAATTACCTTTCGATTGATATATAATAGTCTACATTTGTCTAAACTTTCTAAAACAAAATATTTCAAAAACTGAAATTTCAGGTGTCAAAGGCCCAAAAAAGTGCATGTTACAAAAGTGACCATATCAGGCCAACCAATACGTTTTTCGGGAAACGGCTGGGTCACAGAGATGAGAACTAAATTGCCTTGGATGGTGGCACAAAATCATTCGATATTGAGAACCTTCATTTTTCAAAAGTGACATCCCACTTTTTGAGCCTATCGAATTCTGCCTCTTAAACCTTTTCACAAAATTATTGTTTGATTTTTGAAATTGTTTGGTTTCAAATAAAACCACAATTAGATAATTCGTTCCAAAGCTTAAGCATAGAAGTGAAAAGATCACACAAATTCTACCGTTTCGAAATTTTATCTTCTTCTTCAGTAAAACCACAATTTTTTTTCAATTTAACAACCTATTGTTATCTTTTTTTAAAAATTAAATTAATTTTTTGAAAAACTACAGCACAATTTTTAAACAGTCCTTGTCACATTCTTCAAATTATAATAATGTTAAAACTCCCTTTCGACGAGAGATTGAGCAGGGGACTGGTTTGTGA
>JASANA010007429.1:0-26621 GCA_030248095.1 Ptycholaimellus sp. GST1_10 | reverse complement strand
CCATGGACATGGACAAGTTCTCCACCATCTGGAGCAGTAGTGCGTTCTACTGCTCCAACAAACTATCAGCCCTCCACTCCTCCTGACACCCCCCTACTCTATCAGAAGGAAGACAGGGATGATGAATAGATAGAGTGCTGGAAGCCACACGCAATCAGAACATCTCTAGCTGATTGATTGCCACTGCCCAGCATCATTCCTCTTGGCCCCCACAACGCGGCCGCCTGGCATCGGGCATCCTGGCTCTGAAGACAACTGGACATCTGCGAGGCCTAGGCCGCCATCGCCGTCTGGCCTTCTATGACGCCTGGCCTGCCATCGTCGCTTGGCCATCTGCATCATTTGACCTGCCATTGACGCCTGGACATCTGCGATGCCTAGGCCGCCATCACCGCCTGGCCTTCTATGAAGCCGGGCCCGCCATCGTCACTCGAATCAGTGATACCCGGTGACTGGCAACAGATGGGCCAACAGGGGTAGCATATCGAGAGGAATCTCGACAATACTCCTCCTACTTCGGACAACAGAGAGCAACGCATCTCAATTGACCGACGCTATCCATCCTTACGCCAGAGTCGAGCTGAGGAGGGTTTCCGACCTGACGACGGACACTCCACGATGCGACAGGAACCTAAACGGATCCAAAAAGTCCCCTTTCACCTAAGTGGGAAAGAAGACACCGGAGCGGCCCATAGCCTCAGTACCATGAGAACGTTGCCAGTCTACGATGAAAGAAGGGACACAAGAAAGAGACAGATCGACGATGCTTAGACCGTCCTTCCCAACTGGTAGGATGAGGTTCTGCCTACTCGGACTTAGTTAATGCCGAGCGCCTACCTTCTTGGCGTCTAGCATTGTCACCCGCCTTGCGATCGATGAGGCCACTGCTACCAGGAAGGAAGCTGGCGAGACAGCCATTCACTCTCATGAAAGACAACAACGTCCTCAGAAAAGGACGCATGGGTGACAGCCGGAACATTGAGCCCTCCTGATGCAAGCCTAGAATCAACCCGATAGACTACGGATGAAGCAACATGGAATGGGAATACAGTGAGCTTGGCTCATATTCACCAACAAGAGCTTGAGAAACGGGAGGAACCATGAGCTAAAGAGCTGGAGAGAGATCCACGAGACACTCCACACAGGCCTACTCACCTCATTGCCTCCTCAGAGACCTCACTCGTGCTCCGTGGCCTTCACGTTGTCAAGACAGGCTAAGGTAGAACCCGTTTGTAGCCGAAAGAACAGACACGGACTGGAAAGCCCCTACAACACATCCGGCGACAAATGGAAGCACCGAGTCACATCACTGACACTTTCTGTCGCGGATGTGGCAGAGGGGTAGCTCCAGCGGACAAGGTCAACTGCGATAATTGTCGATGACCCCTATGTCTAGCCTGCATTCAAGGGACACTGGAACCAATCCTGGGACCAACGGATGTCATACTACTCATGAGAGTCTGTCAACGACTACTGGAGGACAACTCAGCGATCTACTGCTGTCCCAGTTGTACTCATGATCACATCTCTTCGTGGTGCCCCATCGTGGAACAGCTCGTGGCTCAGGGAATCTTCCACCCGGAGAACTTGGCCAAGCTCCAGTTTCAGCACGTCAACGGTGAAGGAGTTCAGAGGTTCCTGGCCATGAGCTACGTCCTCTACCAGGAAGCTTGTGTTCTCCTGGAGGCGTCGACTCCAACTGATGTACCCACCCTTGGGCTTCTGATACCCACCATCATGACAGACAATGCCACCAATGGCCACCATCAGAGGACACCGACGCCCCACCACCAACAAGACTACAGTGATGGGAACCAGATACTTCTGGCCATCGCGCTGGTGGAAAACCAGTTAGATCGACTCCCCTCAAGCCACTCCAGTCGAATGGCTCTCCAATGTCATCATCGAAGACTGTGTTACCACCGGGAACAGCTGCAAATCAGAGACCCCCTCGAAAGGAGCAGCAAGTCCGAGCTTTCTCTGAGTGGGGAGAGAGGAAGCCCGATCCGCCCCCATCCGTCACATCCATCTACCCATTTACCTCCTGCGACACCACCGACACTTGACCAGTTACCGAACGAGATGTTGGAGTTGATCCTACAGCATCTAGATGGACACAGCCTGGCCCGCACTCGTCTCGTGTGCTCCAAGTGGCTTCATCTAGTGGACGGAGCTCCTTGGGGAACCTTACCCAAAGTCCACTTTCGTTCACTGACGGTATCAGCTCGGTATCGGCTGGAGATTCACCTGCAAAAGTTTGCCGATGAGTCAGTCCCGGGAGAAGTTGAAGAGGACAGTGAACCACCATCGAAGGCGTTCTGCCTGGATTCCTCCTCCAACTACCCTCACACTTCCCCCCATACCTTCCTTCAGTCCACCGAACAGCCTGGAGGGACGCAGCGAATCACGAAGCAAAAGAGGTTGAGTCTGGGCAGAACCCTCACCGGTAACATGCTCAGACTCACCGACGTCATTTCTGACCCCAAAGAGCAACGACGACTCCTGAACTACTTTTGGCACATCTCTGCGGATAAGCTCATACTGCAAGGTCTGAGCAGCAGGGGACTGAAAATAATGCTGCTGATGTTCGAAGGAATGTGCTTGAACAACAAGGTGATCGTCTTCGACTGCTGCAGCTTCGATGGAGTCCACAAGCAGATGATCTTCGACTTCTTCAAGCCACGACGAGGTCGCTTAACCGAAGTCCAACTGTCTACGTGTCGAGACATGGACAAGTCCCTCTCTCCTCCCGAGCTCTGGCAGGCCATCGGCCCTCTGGCCGGCCCTTTCCCAACCATCCGTCTCAAGGATCACTATGCAAACTCTCCGTGGATGGATCGAATGGCAACGGGAATTTTGTTGCTTCCGCAGCCACCTTGGATGCTCAACCTCGACGGCATCAACCCAATGCCAGAAGTAGTGTTTCAGCATATCCGCAACTGGCTCGAAGAGGACACGACGATGGGTCCGGTTTGGATAAGAGTGAGGCAAAGACAAGAAAAAGCCACCGATTCCATTCCCTCGGAGCAGGACCTCTCCACCCACCAACGCTCGGAGCCGAGAAGGAAGTCCCTCTCCGACGGTCGGAAAAAGAAGATCGGCGACTGAGTACAGAGGACACAACTTCATCATTAAGATCGACAATGGCCGTGACCTCGGTCTCCAACAATTCGGCTCTCAGACCGGAGTCTACATCCTACAACCCAACGGCATTAGAGTGGCGGTAGGGGTCCACAAGATACTAGAGCAGTGTTTTGACGGAGAAAGCCGGTATGCGGATGATCGACACCGGATGGTTTTGACGAGACCCGATGGAGCTCGACTCTCCCTCTACCTGCAGTCCTAAGCACCATCGCCGTAATGGTCTCGACGGCTCTGCCCTAGACACTCCCACCTCGACCCTGACCTCGACCCGGATCGGAACCGGAGACGGGCTTCAGTCAAGCTGAGACGGGAGAACGTTCGGCCGAAAGGATAGTGAAGTCTCTAGCTGCCAGTGCTACACATTCTCGGAGGTCATTCCGCTGCTGTACAGATTGGACGATGATTTCCCCTCCCACCCCTTAGTATTGCTATGCTTGTAGCTTAGATCCGAGGTCCCGTTCCTCTGCCTGTGCTAATTGATGGTGTGATCCACTCTGCCCTTTCCCGGTCGCCCCACGGGTGCGCTGTGCCGTTTCCCAAGCCAGTTTCGTCTGACCTCTAGTCGACGAGGTGGGCGGAAGGGAGGCCAGGATCAGTTGCTCTATAATGTGGCTCGCTCTGCCCCAACCAGTTCCGCTCTCTTCCTAACCCCCTTCGGTGACAACGATGAAAGTGTATCTCGCTACGTTCCTGCTGCATATCACCACACAACACGTTTAAATTCAAATTTTATAATGTTGGTTATATATTTAGCTAAGATTTTATTAGATAAATAAATAAAAAAATATAATAATATGATAAATAATAATAAACAAAAAATAAGCTTTTTAAAAAAACAATTTTGTTCAAAAATCGTAAATTACAAAGCAAATATATTGGCAAACTAAAAAATGTTTGAGAAATTTTCTTAGTTTATACTCAGGACAATCGATTTTTGGGAGAAAAAAGATTTACTTCAGGCCTTCCGATGGTACCAATTGTTTTCTCAACTTTAAACAGACAAAAATAAGGAGAGAAGGATTCAAACCTGCCAGTTTTTTTCAACTCCACAATCGCTTACACCACTACACCACTGGTCCATATGACTTCATAGTGTAACTAAAGAGCTAAGATTAAACAAATACATGAGGCGCAGGGAAGGGGTGGGGGAAGAAATGAATACCTACTATCGTCCATTGAATAGATGCGGAGGAGGAGGAGAAGAAGAAGGAGAAGGAGGAGTTCGGACAAATGGTTTTGGGTGATTTTCACTTGTATTCTACAATATTTGAGCGATTTCTCACGAGTTTTGGTCAATTTGCATATGCTCTTTCTATTGCAACAAAAATCAAAGCGAATGGAGCTTCCTGTGAGGAGCAAGAGCCTTATCAAAATTAAGATCTAGCAATAACCCTCAAAACGTACACCTGGGTCGAAAAGGGGCTGGGCGCTGACACTACGCTAAAGCTCCGTTCACGCCAGCCCAATATGTATCTGCAAGTGCTGGGCATGGGCGAATTCTCATCGGATCTGGATATACTATTTTTCCTGAATGCTAAAGTGTGCCACTTGGATCGTGGGGTGGAGCTGTTGCCAGACCATTAGAAACATTACTTTCCTGAGTAGGAAAATTTTTTTCCCGAAAATTACTATTTTAGACCTACATTTTTGAAAATGAAGAACTTTTGAAAACTTTGAAAATCCTGTCAAAAAGTTTCCAAGTTGACTTGTTGTCAAAATTTTTCAGATATAGCTGAATTCTAAACGAAAATAGCCAATTTTTTTAATTTGATACCTTATTTTATTTTATGAATATCTGGATGGGTTAAAACGGTCCCAAAGCATTTATAACATCACTTTTTGGGTAGAAAGTTTGAAATAGGGGGCCTGCTGGGAAAAGGTGAATTCTCAACGGATATGGACAAACTTTTTTTCCCTGAAAGGATATTACATTTTAGGAAAATGTGGAGGGCTGGATCCGGTCCCTGAGCATTTGAAACATTGCTTTTTTGGGTATAAATGTTGAAAATTGTTGAGGTGTGGGATGCCTCAATGCTCTGCCTTGTCCATCTGGCTTCTCACTCTTTGGGTTGCCTTTTTCTCTCCTGAATACATTGGGTAATAACCAATTGCAATGCAAGAGTAAAACACTAAAAGTGCCTCTTAAACTCAGCAAAGCAACTAAAATGGACCCTCGCGAATTCCTACTTAAACAAAGAAGCAAGAATTAAACACTCCCTAAAAGGGCAGAAAACAACACCTCTTAATTGCTAAAAGAAGCTTCAAACACTTCAAAGGGAACTCATAAAAGAATTGCGTTTTGGGTAGCAATTCAAAGGGAGTGAGAGAGGAGTGTTGAAATGGGAGGCAAGAGAGGTGGTGGAAGGGAGTGTGTGTGCGAAGGGAATGTGTGGGAGAGAGAGGGGACACTGGGCAAGAAGTAAGCAGGAGACTTTTGCCGCCAGAGACATTCCCAAGAGGGTCACTTGGAATACATACTCATGTTTCCTAAAGGGATGACAACTATGGTAGAAACTTGGCTCACACTTCTGCACGCTTGCGCAACACTGAGGCAGGGAGAAGAAGTTGAGCAGGAAGATGAGACCAGTTGAAAACTGACGCAAAAACAACTGGAATGCCTGAAGCAGGAGAAGAAGAACTGCATGAAACATGAAGCAGAACTTGGAGAAGAGAGAGAAGGTGGGTAGGAGGAGAAGAAGCTACCCTACTGCAGGGTACCTACTCAGCCCGCGAGAGCGAGTGCTGGTCGATGCTGGGCTTTTCGCATACCCCCTCACGCCACTCCCCCATCAGTCCGGAGCCCTTTCAGGCCACCAGCATGGGTGCTAGGCTGGGTGGATCTGATGAGTTTGTGAATTCCCTGACAACCCTGGAACTACTCTACCCTAGGCATAAGAGACTTCAGCCCTAGCTGAGGAAGGAAGCGGGGGCACTGGGGCGGGGAGAGAAGAGGGCTAGACAGAGTCAGGATGGAGACGGCGTAGGCGGAGGATGAGGTTGCGCTCCACATTGGTGGTAGAAGCCACACATCTGCTGCAGACTGGACTGGCTCGTTCACTGGCTCGGACTCCTGAGTTTCACCAGAAGCAGTGGCAGCTTGGTGGGGAGGAAGAAAACCCATTTGATTTGGTGCATTGAGTTCGAGCGGCACCAAATGCACAGTGGCCCGTCGGGAGACATGGCCCTTGGGGTCATGGATGGTCATGTAGCAGATGACGCCGGTGGAGTCGGGGCCGGTGCGATGGCTCCAGAAGTGGTGGAAGGCGTTGCAGATGGCGTGTGCACTGTAGGCCTTGAGTGGCTCCAGATGGAAGGCTCTGCAGGCGGCGCAGCTGATGACGAGGACCCATTGCTTGACTGGGCCACTGGGGAGCTGGATGAAGAATGGGCCTGCCTGGTCGACGAGGATGTCGGAGAAGGCGGGGTGGTTGAGGCTGATGCGCTGGGGCGGGAGCTGAGCATCAGCTGGGCGGGCAAGGCGAGGGGCTTTGCAGATCCGGCAGAGCTGGCAGAGGCATTGGAGGGCCGAAGCGACGGTGAGCTTGCCCTTGGTGAACCAGTAGCGCTGGCGGAGGTAGCCCAGGATGACGGTCTTGGGAGCGTGTCCTAGCCGGAGGTGGGCATCCAGGATGAGGAGGTCCAGGAGATGACCTTGGGGAAGGAGAAGCAGAGGGAGGCCTGAGGGCTTGGCTGCTGAGAAGCGACTGCCGACCCAGACACAGCCTTCAGAGTCGACTTGGGCCTGGAGCTGGAGGCGGAGACGACGGGCTGCTGGCCTGGCTGGACGCTGGTCTGCCTGAGCTGCGTCAGCGATGAGGGCCTTGTAGGCGGAGCGGTTGATGTCCTTGAGCAGGGAGTCCTGGACTGCTGCTTGGAGCTTGAACTCGCTGGAGGATGGGGTGGGAAAGCCAGGCAGCTGGGGCTCTGGGAGGCCTAGGCAGGCTGCGAGGTGGGGAAGAGCATGGAGGACCTTGGCTCCGATGGAGAGGAGGGGCTGGAGCTGGTTGTAGCACTGGAGGGGAAGGAGGGTGAGGAACCCGCAGGGCACTGGCTGAGCTGCGTGCGCCTCAGCAACTGTGGCCAAGGCTGGGAGTGGGCAGTAGGGAAGGAGGACTGGAGGGGCTGCGGGTGCGTCGGTGGCTGGGGCCAAGGCTGGGAGCGAGCTGAAGTCCACCTTGAGTGCTGTGGAAGCGGGGTTGAGGAGAGCAGCCGCTGCGCTGGGTCCAGGGTCCGGCTCAGGGCTGACGGCCTGGTCCACCTGGGTGGCAGGGCTTACGGCCTGGTCCGTGGCTGGAGCCCAGTGGGGCCACTGGTCCGGGGATGAGCGGAGGAAGGCAGGGCCGTAGACATAGAGGCTGTCCTTGGCCAGGATCTCCTTGAGGTCGCGGGGCTTGGTGAGCCAGTCTGCTGGGTTCTGGTCACTGGGGACATGAGCGATGGCAGAGCTGGGGATGGTGGCCTTGATCTCCTCAACTTGTTGGTTCTCGTAGGCTCGGTTGGGGGAGGTGCCGTGGATCCATGCAAGGACGATGGCAGAGTCTGTGAAGACACAAGTGTCGAGGAACTGGATGGAGTCATAGGAGGCCTTGAGAAAGGTGGCCATGCGGAGGAGGAGGAGTTCGGACAAATGTTTTTTTGCATTTTTCATGGTAAAATAAGCCATTTCATGCAAATGTCAAAAAAGAAACTATAGTCAATTCGATGTTGCTCTTTCCATTGCAAAAAGAATTAAAATGATTGGAGCTTTCTGTGAGGAGCAGCAGCCTTATCAAAATTGAGATCTAGCAATAACCCCTAAAACATACACCTGGGTCAAAAAGAGGGGCTGGGTGCTGACACTCCGCTAAAGCTCCGCTTGCGCCAGCCCAATATATATAGCCTCACACCCCTTTTTGGGGTGAATACTTAGTACTGCCCCCAGGCCAAGTCCTGGGCGGCAGTTCAAAAACTCACGGTCACAGCACTTTGCAAGATAAGAACCGTGACTCCAAACCCTCCAGCCACCCACAGAGCCGAGAGAGCAACCGCCCCAGGACGCCCTCCCGCTCACCGCTGAGGAAGAGGAGCGGCACTCCCCACCACACCAAGGATGCCAACACGAACCTCAACTCCATGGCTGCCGCCACCGACAAGGGAAGCGAGCTACAACCCATCATGCTCACCTTCCCCGCCCACCTTGAGCAGTTCAAAGGATTGGACATCGGCATCCCCACCACCTGCCTGTTGGACACTGGGTCACAGATGACTGTGATCAAGAAGTCGGTCGCCGACTACCTAGGCCTTCCCAGCCTAGGCACCCACGTCATCTCCACTGGGTCCTTCAGGCAAATGACTCAACAGCCCATCACGATGGACCAAGTCCTCCTCAACGTTGCCACCGCCAACGGCTACAGCTTTGAAGCTGAGGCCTGGGTGATGGACGAGATCTGTCCTCCACTCTGCACTGAAGCTGCCTTCAGCAAGGACGAGTGGGACAACATCCAGTAGTGACACCCTTTCATTGAGAACATGCCACCTCGTGAAGGCACTCGCTCCACAGACATTGGACATGACATCACCAGACTCATGCTAGCCGAAGCCTGCCGAGAAGTTGTGCCCATCAGTCGCTCCCTCACCCTGCTCAAGGTGCCGATTGGAGACCTCCTCCTTGGCACCGCCAACGCGCCCATCATCCCAGATGTCGGCCGAGTTAGGAAGAGGAGGGCGATGGTCCTCGTCAACGCCGCTGCCATCCAGGAGCTCCAGGAGTACCACAACCTGGAGCAGGAAGGCATCGCCGAAGCCGAGCTGAACACGACCATGCAGCAAGCCATTCTGGAGCGCTTCTGGAGCATGTTGAGGATGGATGATGGACGCTACATTGCACCCTTCCCCTTCTATGATGGCTTTCCCGAGGACGCCTCCATCAGATGGATCAATGCCCTCAACTGCCTCGGCTCTGCCTACAACACCCTGTCCAAAAGGGAAGGCCAGCTTCAGGCCTTCCACAAGGCCATCATGGACCAAGTGGATGCCGGCTATGCCGAAGTCGTCAAGAACTGGGAGGCCTCCGAGCTTCAAGGGAAGACCTTCTATCTTCCCTGCTTCCCAGTCATCAAGGCCTTGTCCCAGCACACCAAGTGTTGCCCAGTGCTGGACCCCACCACCCACGTCATCGGCAAACAGACCTTCAACGATCTGTTAGAAACGGGACCCCATCTGCTCAAGTCCCTCACGGGCATCTTGATCCGCTCCCGCTTCCCCGAGATCCTGGTGGTCAGTGACTTGGAGAAGGCATTCCTGCAGATCAGCCTCCTCCCAGAACACCAATATCTCACCCGCTTCTTCTGGGTCAAGGACCCCATGGCCCCACCCAATCAGGAGAACATCCAATGTCTCTGCCTTCGTCAAGTGGGCTTTGGCTTCAAGTCCAGCCCAGCAGTCCTGCAGGTGGTCATCGACACCCACCTTGCCCAGTATGACAGCCCTCTTGCTGAAGAGCTCAAGGAGCTCACCTACGTCGACAACATCGCCTTCACTGCCAAGAACCCCATCGAGGCGGAATGGAAGAAGAAAGAAGCTGTCCAGATGTTCGCCGACGCTGGCATGAACCTTCGGGAATTCTCCTCCAACTCCCCCGACTTCAACCAGAAGCTCACGGACAAGGAGCAAGGGAAGGACGAGGACCAGAAGATCCTTGGCATTGGCTACGACTCCATCAGCGACACCCTGAGCATCGCCCCTCCAGTGAACTAGGAGCACCATCCTGGCATGAAGAGGAAGGTGCTGTCCGCCTTCGCCTCCTTCTTCGACCCACTGATGCTCATGGCACTGGTCCTGGTCTGAGCCAAGATGCTCTTCCATGACATTGCCCTGACCGGCGCCACCTGGGACGAGATCCTCACCAGCCAGTTTGAGGAATGCTGGTCCAAAGTCCTCAAGGATCTCCAAGAACTACCTCAGCTCCAAATCGCTCACTGAGCAGCGTGGACGGGAGATGGTGAAATCTCTCTCCTTGCCTTCTTGGATGTGAGCAATTTGGGGCACGGTCTCTGCATCTACGCCCACTCCTACCAGAACCAAGAAGATGCCAAGCCCATCGTCATCTACAGAGGCCACGGAGAACGAATGGTGAATCAGGAAGGAGGCATCTGCACCCTCCTCTTCGCCAAGGCCTCACCCAACCCGGCCAAGCTGACGGACACTCCCAAGACGGAGCTCCTCATCATGGAGAAAGCCACCAAGGCCCTGAAGAAGGTGGTCCAAGAGCTGTCCAAAGGAACTTGAGTGCAAGAGATCTGGCTCTACACTGACTCCATGATCGCCCTCCAGCAGTGCCTGAGTGGCAAGGGGCCCACCGTCTACATCTGCAACCGGGTGCAGAAGATCCGAGAACTCCAGCAAGAACTCCGTTTCATGCTCCACCACATCACCACGGGGCAGAACCCCGCGGACCTTGCCTCATGGGGAATCACCACTGCCAAGCTGCAGGACCAACGGAACCACCAGCTCTGGTTCTACGGCCCCGACTGGGCTCAGGGCAGCCCCGAGGAGTTCCCCAACTTCAAGCAGATGACACAAGGTCCTCTCGCGCCTATGCCCAAGGAGGATGCCGAAGACCGAGCCGCAGGGCCCAAGTACCACTGCCTGGTGAAGACCATCAGGAAGCTGGGACAGGCGAAGGGTTCCATTGGACCCTACAACCTGCACGCCGAGTCCTACATCAACGGATTAGGCCTCCGGTCCCTGCTTAACGCCACAGCCTACTGCATGCGCTTCCAATGGGCCACCTGGAAGATGCCCATCCCTGCAACATGATCCATCACCGCCGAAGAACAGTAAGTCGCAGAAGAGCTCTGGGTCCAGTACCTCCAGAGGAAGGAGTTCTGAGACATCATCCATGCCATCGAGAACAAGGACCAGTCGGCCCCCAAGCATGTCCTCACCTTCATAAAGGACCTGGACCTCTTCCTCTCCGACACCGGACTGCTGAGGTGCGGCTCGAGACTGGGTAGACTCGATCTCCCACTCGACACCCACCACCCCATCCTCCTACCCGAGAAACACGCCTTCATGGCGCTTCTCATCCTCCACTACCACCAAATGGCCAGACACATGAAGGCCCGGGTCACCATGGCCCTCCTACGCCAGTGGTACTGGATCATCAAGGGAGTGCGAAGGATGCAGGCCACCCTCAGGCTCTGCCTCATCTGCCGTCGCTTTGAGGCAATGCCCTTCGCCTCCCCCCGCTTCAGGCCCTACCTGCTGAATCGCTTCAAGACACACTCGGTGATGAAGCACGTCTCCATCGATGTCAAAGGGCCCTTCCGCATCATCCGCACGCTGCAGGATCCCAACCACCTGCCGGATCCCCAGCAGCACCACCAGAAGGAGTACACTATCAAACAAGTCGAGAAGTGCTACATCCTCATCTACACCTGCCAGGTGACCTGAGGAGTCATCCTGGACCTGCTGCCCAACCTTGATGGTGTCTGCATCATCCAGGGCTTGCAACGGATCTGTGGTAGAGTGGGCTACCCACTCATCATCTACTTGGACAACCACAGCCCGCTCCTCTGGGCCACCATCACCCTCTTCGACAAACCCTTCACCAAAGCCTCCGAAGCTGACAAGAAGGAGCTCCTCCGCTTCTTCCCAGCTAAGGGAGCTCAACTCTGCACCATTCCCCCCAACCACTCGCCCTCCGCCGGCAGGGTTGAGTGCATGGTGGGCTTGGTGAGCAGAGTCCTGAAGAGATTGGCAGCCTACAAGACCCTCCACAAGGAAGAGATGAAGGCACTGGTGCAAACGACGGAAGCTATCCTCAACTGCCAACTGATCTTCTCCTACAGCGAAGACCCACAAGTTGTCACACCAGTGCACTTCCTCTACCCCCACCTACAACTGCTCCTACCTCCACGGCCTGAAGACACCATCAGCAACCCCGACTTCACACTGACCAAGCTCACCAAGGAACTCAGCCAGCAAGAGAAAGTGCTGAACGTGCTCTGGAAAGTCTTTCTCTCCGAACTGAGAGACGTCCTCATCAGCGACCGCAAGCACTACTTCAAGCCTCGACGAGGAGAAGCAGCCTGCAGCCCCATGGAAGGAGAGCTCGTGTGGCTCTACGATGAGAACACCCCTCGCCACTCCTTCTGAATGGGCTGCATCACCGGCTTTGCCCCCACCCCCAACCAGTCAGACGTCAAAGATGACCCGCCAGTGATAGCAAAGGTCCTGACCAGCTACACCATGGCCAAAGGAAAGGTCATCTATGACACCAAGGACTGCCACGTCAGGAACCTCATCCCCCTCATCCACAAGCCTCGCCCAGAGCAACTACCCCTACCAGAGTACTTGCCCCCCCCCCCCCGCGGAGGAAGGGGGTACCATACCCAACTGACGTACCGTACCAGACCTCTACAACAACAGCTCCTCCGAAGGTGAGGCAGGAAACCCAGATGTCAATGACGCCGACAATGCCCCTAACTCTGAGACCTACTCCGATGACAACGACTCCCTCGAATGGGACGACATCTTGCCGGAAGAGGACCCCCCACTCCAAGCCATCCTCAAGTGACCAAAGAAGAGCTTCCACCCCAAACTACGCCACTCCACGTGACACCGCAAGCTCTGCTTCAACAACCTTGAGGAGGCCCACCTCGCCGCTGAACCCACCCAGGACTTCACCAAGACGGGACCTCCCCACACTCCCCACAACACCTCCCAGCTCCTCACCCTCCAGTGCCACTGCCACCAACCCTTTGAGGGACAAGAGCACTGCACCATCCCTCAAGAACACAAAGCTCTCATCGAGGAGTGCTACCAGGATGAAGCTCTGGACAAAGAAGATGAGCGATGGGAGACTCAAGACCAACTCCAGGAGGAGTCCCGCTTTGACCCAGTCAAACGACCAGAGTTCAACAAAGTCCTCAAGCTGGATGCTGTTGTGGAAGACTCCTTCATCTTCCCCAACTGGAATGAAGGATGAGAACCGTCACCCGTCGCCTACCATGAGTACATCCACCACCCCGACTACCACTCTGTCCGCCCCACGCTCCCACTCCGCAGCCTCTGCACCCTCGCCTTGGTCTTCATGCTGCTCCTCCCCGGAGCCACCGCAGAGGACCTGGAGTCAGTCAAGCTCCCGGACACATGCCCAAACCCCCACTGACCGAAGACCTCATCAGACACCAACTGCTCCAAGTCCAAGCAGAAGCCAAGGACCTCGCCAAGGCCCCACCCAAAGGGGTCAAGTTCCAAATCTGTCCCCGACACCCGGGAGCTGGCAGGATCTTCACCATACCCGAAGTCCCCCGAGACTGCTGCATCCCCCAGAAGGCCTTCTGCTCCTACCACCCTGTTGACGTCTACGGCACTGATGGGCAGCCACCACGCTCTCCCGCAGTCAAGTGCGAGCTGGAGATCTACATGGTGTCCATCAATTGGCCATGGCCAGCCCCATGCCAGTACAACGTCGACCTCCCCTTCCCCATCATCCGCCACTCCACCCCCATCCACGAGTGCCTCAATGCGTGGGAGAACTTCAAGTTCCGTGGCGCTGACCTCAAGCTACAAAGATGAGGCTTCTACTCCACGGAACAGTACTGCTGTTGGCAGACCTTCTACTACTCTGCCACTAATCTACATCTCTACATTGGGAACATCTACTCCAACCACGGATCTCTCACCACAGACCTCAGGGTGGACCTCTCCGGCTGCGACATCGGCAAGGAGAGCTGCATCACCCCCACCAGCACCGTCGTCTGGCATGATACCCCACTCCTGGAGTACTGCCCCTTCAAGCTCCTCGGCACCTACCCGGCCGACATCATGGGTGACCGAGTGCACATCCCCAACCTGCAGACCTTGTTCACCACCTACAAGCCCAAGAACAACTTCAACTTCACCAAGCCAGAGATGAAGTGCCTGCCCAATGACACACTGCCTACCCGCAAAGGCATGGCAGTGTGGATCCACTGGGATGTCAAGAAGACTCTCAAGTACCCCAAGAATGCCAAGCACAAGGGAGAGAATGACACGCCCCACGTCCACCTCAAGACCCTCCTTCCCGGCGACAAGGATGTACCCCCTGGACACCCACACAAGCCCACCCACCAAGACCACTCCCAGCATTGGAGCAGCCAGAAGCCTCTCTGGGCATGGTATCGCCACCGATGGAGCTCCAGCGACAAGGAGTCCGCGCAAAAGGAGGAATGGCTGAAGTGGCTTTGAAGTGGCGCGATCTCCTTGGTCCTCGACACTGACAAATCGAGGCCCCTGGCTGATCACGCCCCAGGCTCCATCTCTTTGGCCCTCGACCTCAACAAATTGAGGTCCCAGGCTGATCAGGCTGACAAAGCACAGAGGCTCAAACTTCCTGCGCTCAGTCATCTTGCTCACAAGGAACGGATCAAAGCCGTCCACCAGCACCTCGGCAAAATCAAGCACTGGTACAACATCCACAACCCCATAGAGGCCAAGATCCACTTCATCATCGATGAGCTCAACGACATCATCAACGAGGCCGAGCTGAGAGAAGAGCAGCGGATCTGCCTGCTGGAGAACCACCAGTACCAAGTCCTCAAGCAGCTCTTCTACATGAACCCCACCATTGGACTACGAGCCTACACTGGTCACTCCGACATCTCTGCCTCGGTCCAGGGCTCAGCCATCTACCTCGCCAAGTGCCTGGGGGCTCACGTAGCACTGATCTACCCCTACCATCGCCTCCCCAGCTCTCACCAGTGCTACCTCTTCCTTCCTGTGAAGCTCACCAGTGGAGAGATCCTGTACCTTCCGTAGGGACCAGGCAGAGATCTCACCTACCACAGCCCAAAGGTAGACTGCCACCTGGTCCAGCCCTACATCTTCACAGACCCCACCATGCCAGGAGAGAGCCTTGCTCTCTTCCAGAACCTCACGGACCGATCCTTTGCTTCGGTCCTCCACAGCCCCTTCTTCACGCCCTTCGCCCTGAACCTCTCCTACAAAGTGCCCGTCCTCTTCAACTTGAGGATCGAGATCCCCTTCTCCGCCCTCGCCAGCTATGCCACCAACATACCCATCGTCAGCCATAGAGTGGACGGACTCATCAACTACACCAGCGGCTTCACCCTCGACCCCAGCACCATCGTCCAAGGCATCGACGCCTATGGATGGCTCATCGGCAATGTCATGGGCGAACTATGGAAGGAGCTCAGGGACTGGCCAAGCAGTCCTGGAAGGGGATTGATGGACTTAGAAGCTCCATCGTCCATCCCATCATCACTGTCATCGGAATCATCATCGGCATCATCGCCTTCATCGGCATCATCATGCTCATCATCTGGGTCTCCCAGTACACCTACTGGGGATCATCTGCCCGACGGAAGGCTACTGAGTGGAAGTATGCCATCAACAACTCCTGCTTCGGACGAACACTCCCCAGATGGTTCCCCTTCGGAGGAGGACGTCCCAGCGAGATACACTGCGAGCAGGAGTTGAGTCTGCGTGACCTCCAATGACGTCAGTCAGAGGAGTCGCTGGACCTCAACTCCGAGCACAATGCCATCGTCATCAGAGAAGGCTTGAGAAGTGTGCGATGAAGTCAAAGCCAACCCCTCAGCTTCGTCGACGACTGAGAATCTCCCTGGACCAACACCACCGGTCGGATGCCCTCGGTCACATCCAGCTACTCCCGAGCCCCATCACAAAGTTGATCCCGCAGTCGGTCATCTATCGGGTCGTGGCCTCCATTCGACTCCGAAACTGACCTTCAAGACAGTCGCTGGTCGCGATTGTGAACGCCAGGCCCAAACGTACCTAGGACTGTGACCTGGAATCGATAGAACCTGACCGCGAACGTCACCCTGATAGGCCCCTATGTATACACTCTCTGCTACTTAGCCCCCTACCACTAACCATTGCCTGCTCCTTCTGCTACTGCCCAAGGGAGTACTTCCGGTCACAGCTTCCTGTGCCGGAAGCCCACTTCCACCCCCGGGCAGTGTGTGGACTCAGGAGTCCTTAGTACCAGATCATGGTTCCGTTGTAAAGTGGTGGAGGGGTCTGGCCTACCAAAGCCAGGCCTCCTCAGTGTTGATAGAATGTAAGGTGATGGTGCTGCCCTTCCTCTACTGTTTCCTACTAACTTCTGGCTTCCTTCAGGTTGTAATTGACTATATACGATAATAGCTTCTGCCCAACTCTGCTCCTCACACTCTCATCGGAAAGGCTATCAAAAGGGACACCAATGTGCTCCTGTGCAGCACAACAGGACCAGTGTTAGGCCTTTCCTGAGGTATCAGGTCCATATCATGGCAGCATTCAAGCAAGTCAAAACCAGCGCTTTGAAAGGTATGGTACCATAATCATGGTAGGAGTTACAACATGAGCACCAAAGGAAATGGTCCAGCACTATCAGTGTACCTACACTTGCAGTGCCAGCATCATCTTTCATCAGAGAGGCATTTTTCACCCTGAGTCCTGTGGTGTATGATGAAGAACTATTGCACACAGCTAGCTAGCAAAGAGAGAGTGCTACAGACAATGGCGAAGGTCACCACCATCAGCAGTGGTCGCACCTACCAGATCAAGGAGAGCAGCCTGATGGGGATCAAGGTGGGCCAGACCAGCACTCCAGTCTGAGAGGGTAACAAGTCCCTGGTCCTGGCCCACGCCTTCAACAAGACCATTACCTCCAAACTCTACCCAGCAGACAAGTACAAGATGGTACTGGAGGACCCTCACAAGAAGTTCTCCAACTGCACTGGGCCCAACAAGGTTTTGCCAAATGCCTTTTGGTGGGATTGCTGTGAGATTAAAGAAAGGAAATTTGTAGGAGTTCCAGTACTGGCACTTGCACTACCTGAGCCAGTATGTGAAGGGGCAGGGCAAGGGGGCCAAGTTCCTCAACTTCTTCTATGACAAGGACAAGGTGGCCATCATCAGTGAGGACAATGAGGAGGTCCTCCTCATCCACCGCAAGCACATCCTACCCAATGAGGAGAGTGTCCTCCTGTCCTGATAAATGGAAAGAAAATTGATGGAAATATGTTTGAGGACACCCAGGCCAAGTGCAAGGTGAACAAGGAGAAGGAGGTGGAGGAGGGGGAAGAGGAGGAGGAGTGTGAGGAGGATGAGGAGGCCCCCAAGAGCTCCAAGAACCTCAAGCGCCCCAAGAAGAAGGTGAAATCTCTTGAACAAATGACATTAGAAATAGCAATGGTGTATGAAATGCAGGTCAAAAAGGAGTCCAGCAGTGAGGAGGATGAGGAGGAGGAGGAGGAGGAGGAGGAGGAGGAGGAGGAGGAGGAGGAAAAGGAGGAGGAGGAGGAGGGCCAGGACGGCAAGAAGAAGAAGAAGATATAGATTGCATTTTTTATCCATATTGTATATTCTTTAGAGCTTTGTGATCATGTATAATGTTATATAGCACATCTGAAACCTTTTTTGTCCATTTTATCAACAAGTATCAACAAAGTCAACAAGAAGAAAAAAGAAAGAAATGGAGCAATCAAAAGGTGACAATGACCTACTCCTCCTTCTTGATGTCCTTCTTCTTCTGCTTGGGGAGCTTGACAGTGATCTCATCATCAAGGTCCACCATCTCCATCTCATCCTCCTTTTCCCCCTCCTCCCCCTCCTTCTTCTTCTCCTTCTTCTTCTTCTCCTCCACCTTCTCCAGCTCCTCCTCCTGCTCTTCATCAGATTCTTCTAGGATGTTGAAGAGCTCATTGGCATGGCTGGTGTGCTGATTGTTGGGCTGGTAGGGGTTGGTCTGATTGTTGTTGTGATAGGTGCGATAGACCAGCACACCCAGAGGTCCCGACACTGCCACCAAGACTATCACCAACACTGGCACCAACGCTACCTGTATGGGTGTATCATTTACGCCCTAGAGTTTGGCAAGTGCAGAGTAAAGAGCAACGAAAGTGGGTCTTTAGACATTGAATGTCTCTTTGACTCTGCACCCATGGAAGGCGTCTGCATTCTCTTCACAGAGGCAACAAAGATTGTTTCTCTATAAAAGAGATTGTAGTTACTTTCATTTTTAAAATTCCACTTCAAGCTTAATTATGGCCTGTACAAACACTTACAAAGGAATTATTTTATCCAAAACAATAACAATAATTCCAGCCATATTCATTCTTGGGAGTCTTTTAATCATTAACTATAATCTAATAATACTCCTCTCATGCTTAAAAGATCAATTTATGCTTTTATCAAATGCTGAAAGTGCAGTTGAAAAAGGTGTACTCCAAGGAATAAAAACTTATGTTTGCAAAAGTCTGCTGGACAAACGGTTTGATCAGCCCCCTGCTTCCTTTAGATTGCAAAACATTTTTGCTTCCCTCAAATGGTTTGTTGATAAATGCAGAACTCTGCAGCTTTTCTCCATTGCTCACTTCCAAATGGTGATTTAGCCATCTTATTTTTGGCTAAACTATGGCAGCAGCTTTGTCCTTGAAAACTGCTATGAGTTTAGAAGTTGGCTGCAGGCATGTAAATTGAAGACATGTCCCAAAACTTCTCCCGTCCAGCAAGCATGGATGGGCTGTGCATCAATGGCCACATTTCAGAATCACCTGCTCTGCCTGGATCCACTGGATGACATCAGTGCACTTGCCATCAACAGACACAATCTTCTTTTTATTGGTAAATATGATATCGATTCATTTTTAAAAATGCTGGAATTGTAAAAGTGATTACTTCATTAGATGATAAAAATAAGAAATATCCTCATCGCGAAATTTACACAAAACAAAAGGGGCAGGATGGCAGAGTGGTGACTTAGCCAACACTGAGTTTATCCTCCAGACCACTCTGCCACCCTACCCCTAATGCATGCAGGCCAATGCTGCTTCATAGCAGTCAAATATGAGTAATTACCTCGGGGTGGTGGTGGCTGACTGGTCTAGGCCTTGGTCCAGATCCATCAGCCTGGCATGGGGCAACCCTAGTAGGTTCGAATCCTACCACCTCTTTATCTTTTGCACACAGATATCATCGATATACACACACATTTTTTAGCTTTAAAGACGAAACATGAGTTTCAATATCATACTCTTCAGGCTTCAGCTACAACTTCAAACTGTCGACAATGAAATGATATGGATCGAGGCTGCCGCTGACCCTGAGTGGATCGCTGAATTCCCATTCTCGAACTCCCTCTTCGCTCTGTTGTATCTAACACCATGGCCCCCAGCAAGCTTTTGCCGGTAGGTCTGGTGCTGGCAGCAATGGATGGACTCCTGCAAGCACGCGTGGGGCCCAGGTAGATTTGGCCACGGCTTCAGTCCCATCTTTGGAATCTATACTGGATGATAAGAAATAAAGCTTAAAGGCAGAGTACCCATGATCTCATTCTAATCTAAGAAACTATAGAATCCAATACTAGGTATAAACAAATGTTCAATTAAATCAATAGTAATTGCAACAAATAATTCCTGAATATATTGAAAACTAATCTAAAATAAAGGCAGAATGCCCTGAGGGCTTCGCTCTCCTCTGAAGCCCTGCATCACTGTGTGGCAGGTGGGATGCTTCTGTCAAGATCCGTAGCGAGTGATTCTATTCAGCCTCCCCCCGGCGCCCGTGTGGGGCCAGGGAGTGACGCCAGCGCATGTTAACAAGTGCAGCGGACAGGTTCCCCAGCAAAGAGATGGATCACAAGGCCTCCCGGCTACAGCCCTTGCCCTGCGCATGCTCCAAGTAGCGCGGGCTCGGATGGGGAAAAATAAAAATAGCCCCCGCTCAAAAAGGCGACGACGCAATTCTGGCACTGCTTCTGACAACGAAGATGGCCCCGCTCTTGCCTCCCCCTGCGACTCCTGCGACAAGCCTGTGGACACCCGGGCATCCAGCAACTCCCTGAACGGCATCTCCTGCTTCCTCTGCCACAAGGTCTACTGCCTCACCTGCACAACCACCAAGAACATTCCACGCAAACGCCTCTCCTCCGCCCTCAACCTCCCCTTCTTCAAGCCTATCTGCTACGCCTGCCAAGAGGCCCCACCTCCAAGTCTAAACAAAGCCCAGCCACCCAGCCAGCCACCCTCCACTCACGTGAACCCCAGCCAGCCCACCGCCGCATGTCCCCCCTCCCGCCTAGACGCCCTGGAGGCCAAGCTGGATGCTATCTCCACCTTTCTCCTCCGCCCACCCCGCCCACAGACCACCTATGCTGCCGTGGCTGCCAACCTCGCCCCAAACAAAGCCCCCCGCCAACCAACCTCCCTCTGCCAACAACTCGAAATGAAGGAGAAGGAGGAAATGAGAGTGCGCACTGTGATCGCAGTTGGGCTGAAGGCAGAAGAAGGCGAGGACCCCCGACAACTGGCAACGCAACTCCTGGACGCCATCGGCCTCCACCCCCACATCCGCGTCGCTGAGGCTAACCGTTTGACAGTAAATCTGCGGAAAGCTCCCAGCGATCGCTCCACCCCCACCCCCGCCGCCCGCCCCCCTCCCCTACGCATTGTCCTCCACAGCACAGCTGACCAGGCGGCAGTCCTGAGCAACGCAAGGGCTCTGGCCACAGCCGAAGACCTCCAGGGAGTCTACCTACGTCCTGACCGCACCCCACAGGAACGGGCGCTACTGAAGACGCGAGCAGCAAGACGCGCAGAGCTCTCAGCCTCACTGCCCTCCGGATCAGCCTCCGAATTCAAGATCAACTACCGACGCCCCGGCTTCCCCCTGATCAAGATCACAGAAGGCCAAGTCGAGAGGACCTGGTCAGACGCCGCCCCTGCCTCCAAAGCCGCCCCTCTCCTCCCCTCCTCCACCGCCGCTCCCCCTGCTCCCATCAGCCAAATCCCCCCTCTCATCATGCCACAGCCTGGCAGCTGGGCCTCCGCCACTCAGTCTGCCCAGTCCAGCAACGCCGTCGCAGATGCGCCCACCCAACCGGCACCCTCCGGCGCCAGCACTGTCCCTGCGGCCACCGATCCCCCAGCTCCCCTCCCTCCTCCTCCTACCTCCCCTCAAAATTTTGCCCAAGCCTAAACTGCCGCCTCCTTCTGCTCAATGCCCGAGGGCTCCGATCTAGCTCCAATTTAAGGCCAAAGCTACAATTATTTAAGGCCCTACTGGCAACTGACCAGTTTGACATTATCTGTCTCTGTGAAACCTGGCTAGCCCCCAACATTCCCACTGCCCTATTTGATCCAGACTCCCGCTACAGCTGCTATAGACAAGACCGTAACTCAAAGGGTGGAGGAGTAGGCATTTTTGTGTCTAAGAAGCTGTTTTCAACTAATTGCCCCCCACCAGCCCCTGCCCCTGCCCCGCCAGAAACTCCACCCGAAATCTGCTGTGCCCTAGTTGCTGCCTCTCCCCTGGCCCCTCCATTTCAAATAATCTGCTGGTATCGGCCGCCCAGTCTCCCCCAGACCCAGCTGGCTCACTGCCTCTCAACTGTCACTGGACTCCTCTCCCGCCCTCCAGCCTGCCCCGCCCTTCTCGTCGGCGACATTAATCTCCCCGACATTGACTGGCTAAACAGCACTGCCCGCTCTGCTTCTGGGCGCCAACTCCTGCTCTGGACAGCCTCTACAGGCCTCTCGCAACTTGTCTGCACACCCACCCGAGGGAACAGTCTGCTGGATCTCATCTTCTCCTCCAGCGACTTCCCCGACTGCCAGGCCTCAGTGGGTCCCAAGCTCCTCCTAAGCGACCATCAGTCGGTCAGTGCTCAATTTGCCATTCCTCTTCCCGCCCCGGCCAGTGCCCCAGCCCCCTGCCCACCAAACCTCGGCTGTCCAGACTCTGGCATAAGGTAGACTCAAAGGCGCTAAATTCATTCCTCTCAGCCATAGATTGGGAACACCTTGCCAGCCTATCTGCCTCCCCCTCAGACTTCTGTGACCTCCTTGAGACAGTGCTAGAGGAAGCAATTGAAGCAACTGTCCCCACGCGCAGCATGGCTCTCGCCCGCCCACATAATGGCCCCTTTACCGCTCGCACTCGGCGCCTCCTCTCCCTTCGATGGAAGCTTTTCCCAGGCCGCAAATGCTCCGCACGCTCCCTACGCTCCTACCGCAGGGTTTGCAGAGCCATCAGATTAGGGGTGAAACGGGATCTGAGAAGGGAGGATGAGCGCACCCTGTTGGCACCCCCCGGCAGCTCTAACCGGCTGTCAGCTGGCCCACCCCTTTTCAAGTTAATCTCTAAGCGCACAGGGAAAAAAGCCAATGAGATTCCCCCACTCCAGCCAGCTCCACACCCCCAGCCTCCAGCTATGGCCCCAGCCTCTCCTCCCCCCCTAGCCCTCTCAGATGAGGCAAAAGCCTCCCTCCTTTGCGCCCACTTTGCCAGAGCCATGCAGGTAGATGACGGCTGGCTGCCAACACTTCCCCCACTGCTCAGCTCACCAGCCCCACTGCACGGCCTCTCCTTTGAATACATAGATATTCACAAAGCCCTCAAAGGCCTCAAACCAAAGCGCTCAGCTGGCCCAGATGGAATTCCCCCCTGCCTACTCAAAAGCGCAAAAGCAGGCCTTGCCACCCCTTTGCGAATCCTGTTTGATTTCTGCTGCACCACTAAATCCCTGCCCCAGCAATGGAAATGCTCGCTAATCCACCCTGTGTTCAAGAAAAAAGGCAATCCTAGCCTATGCACAAACTACAGGCCAATAGCCCTAATTCCTAGCCTGCTAAAAGTGTTTGACCGAATTTTAGCCAAGCAGCTAACAAGTCATCTTGAAACTTCTGGCACGCTCTTACCCTCAATGCATGGCTTCAGACCACGACGCTCCATAACAACATCTCTACTCTCTTTCCAGGCCTTTGTATCACAACAGCTTCGACTAAACACTTTTGTGGAAGTCTTAAATGTTGATATTGCAAGAGCCTTTGACTCCGTAACATTCCCCAAACTTCTCCATGCTGCTGGAGCTGCAGGACTAGGGCCAACCGTCCAGCACTGGATCAAAGAGTTTGTCTGCGGCAGATCATTTCAGGTTAAGGTGGGAGAAGCACGCTCGGAGCATGTGAATGTGACCTCGTCAATAGTGCAAGGCGGAGCCTCATCGCCCATCCTCTTCAACCTCTTCATGCTGCCCCTAATGCAAAGACTAGCTCTCATTCCAGGGCTAGGAAACTGGGCCTATGCTGATGATGTCCGCCTTGCGTCCAGCTGCCCCCAGACCCTGAGGCAGGCACTGAGTACCCTGGCTGTCTGGGCGAGTGAATGGCAGCTCCAGCTGGCTCCTGCAAAGTGCACTCGCTATCGCATTGGCCAGGGGCTCTGCTCAGACTATTCAGTCAATGGAACACTAATCCCTCTGGCACCAGAAAGTGGCATCCGGGACTTGGGCCTGCTCATAGCCAGCAGCACTAAATATTCAGCCCACATCACCTCAGCCACTAATAAGGCTGTCTTTGCATGCCACCTGCTCAAAAAAAGCATCCACTGCTCAAGTCTTCTCCTCCTAACTCATGCTTTCACTACCTATGCACGGCCTCACTTAGAATTTGCATCTCCCGTCTGGTCCCCTTCCACCATAGCTGAGTCAGAGTGAATAGAAAGTGTTCAGCGACGCTTCACCAGATATGCTTTTCGGCGCTGTCAGCGCCCTCTCCCTCCAGATGGCTATGCGGGGCGACTGCGAGAGCTGGGTCTGGATTCACTAAAAAGGAGACGCATCATAGCCGACCTGCTACTAATCCACAGTTGCTTCCGAACTTGCATCCTCCGCTCGCACCCTCCTGAGGCCCCCTCTCCCACAGAGCAAGAATCCTGGCATGGCCTTCCCATCTATTTCCCATTCATCCATTCCCGCCTACGAGGAAGCCACCACTTCTGCCCAGCCGTCAGAGGCAGGGTGGAGGAGCGGGATCACTGGCCGGGGAGGGTGGCAGGATGGTGGAGGGGCCTATCGGCCAAGGAAGCGAAGGGCGGGCGCGGGGCCTTCCTGGGCGCCATACGGGCCATCCTAGACGCCGACCCCAGCAACTCCACCTAGCCAGCAATGATCCTCTGTCGCTGATTTCCCCCTAAATTCTGTGCACCTTGTTCGTGTTACAGTTACCTCCCGTTTTTATGGTTGAAAAGAAAAAAAAAGAGGTTGGCACCTGGCAGGAGTTGGAAGCTGTGGCTGGCCTGGGATGGTGGTGGGTGTGGCTTGTTGGTGGCTGTTCTGGGGTGTGTGTGCTGCGGGGGGGGGGGTTGTTGTTTGTGCTCGCGGGGGCTGGGGCGGGTGGCGGGGTTTGGGGTGTGTCTGCGGTTGGCCCTGCTGCTTGCGTGCGGGGCCCGGGAGGGGGCGGGGGCGGGGGGCGGGGGGGCCCTTGCGGCGCGCGGGTGGGGCTGTGGTGGTTTGTCTTCTTGCTGGCTCCGCTCTGGGCGCCTGCGCGCTGGCGCTGCGCCTCGCTGCGGGGTCTGCGCGCTCTCGGGCTTCGGTTTGCTCTTTCTGGGCGCTTTTTTGCCTGCTCCCTCTGCTTCGCGGTGCGCTGGTCCGGTTTTGGTCCGTGGGGGTCGCGGCTCGCCTCTTGCGGTTGGAGCACAGACGACTCTGTGGCCTCATTGAGGAGGAGGTTGCCACCATACCCAGTCGCACCTATGCTGACAACATCCGCTGGCCTTTTGGCGAGGCCAAGGAGGGCATCCGGGTTGCCAAGGGACTCATTGTGCTTGTCGCCACCAGTGTTTCCATCTTGCGCAAGTTTGGGTCCAACTGCATGGCGTTGATGTATGCTCTGGAGCCCGCCCAACGCCTCCCAGCGGGCAACAAGTCCTTGGAGTGGACTGGGATGTGGAGGAAGACACAGTCTCCATCCCTGCCATCAAACTCTCCGACATCCTTGACTGGCCAACAGTCCACCAACTCTCATCAGCAGTAGCTCGGGCCTATGACACCTTCGACTTTGCCAGCAACTCATCCACACCGCCCACCCCATCAGCAAGTCCTGGGGCAACCAGGCCCTGGTGCTCATTGGGGCAGAGTGGAAGGCCTACCAGCTGGAGCTTGCCCAGGTCGAGAAGTTCAGTGTTCCCTGCATCACCTTTCCCTGGCCAACCGGCACCCTCATGGCCTTCAGCAACACCAGCCCGGAGGCCTACGGGTTTGCCCTCTATGCCATCGATGGCGCCGGGATTTCTCACCTGTTGGTGGCAAAGTCATGCTTAGTCCCAGCCGTCAAGAAGGGGCTTCTCCTCTCAGTCCCCAGAGCAGAGCTCTGTGCCCATAGTTTATGGTCGGAGGCTAGCCTCCAATCGGAGGAGGCCTCCAGTTTAAAAATTAATTCTGAGTTTATGGTCAGAGGGGATCCGGAGGAGCCCTCCGATTTACATGACAACCAGTGGGGTTGGTCTGAGGGACCCCTCCGGATCCCCACCGGTGTCCATAACTCTCGGTATACGATGAGTTTAGACAATAGAAACATATCCTCATGTGTCTCTGCACTGATTTTCCATTCATCCAGAATAGGTATTGTCAATTACACTGCAAATTTTAAAACCGATGCTGAAAAATGGGATTTTTCAAATTTGCCAAAATAACCCTAATTGCATATATCAATAGCATTTGCTGTTTGATGCCGGTATTGCAAAAATTTTATTTTTAACAAAATTTGTTAAAACTTATTTTCCGGTATTTCCAGCCTAATACCATTGGACCCCTTTCCATGCTCAAAACACTAGTTATTGGGGCCGTGCAAGCGGAGCGGAAGCAAGGTCCCCTCTTAGCCAAGAACAAACCCTATTACTGATTTTGAAAATATGATTGGCTGCCAAATATGCCACGGGCAATTTACATCGGACGCAGCAACCACAGAGCTTTAATTTAAAAAAAAGTTTGCCAAATTTGGTTGAGAATTGGGCAAGTTATGGCGAAAAAACTTTTTAAAAAGTGTCTGTCCATTATCCGTCTGCCGTGCGCCATCCGCCGTGTGCCGTCCGCCGTGCGCCATACATTCTGACCGAGAGGCATACTGACAATATCTGGGGCTCCAGTCTCAAGGTCACTATAGTATATCGACCCTGGAGGGTGGCATGGTAGGTCCAGAATTTTGATTTTCGGCCTCCTTTATGCCGAAATTGAGGTTTTAAATTCAATTGAACGTAAGGGGGGACCCTTACAACAAAAAAAATCTAAAATCTTGAATAGCGTTTGCTAGGATGCTTGGAGGGCAAAAACAAGATAGATCGGATTCCTTGCGAAAAACTAACACAAAACCTGTCTGTAAAATATTGACATTTTGAAAAAAATTTTTTTGACCATTTCTGACTTATAGTGTGCACGGTATGAATTCTAAAAAAGATATGCTGCCCAGTGGCAATATTTTATATTAAATTTGAGTCTAGATATGAAACCGGCTCAAAAAATAGATACGATTTGATACCAAACAACCATAGGTGCAAATCTGGTCTTCCTGGGCTTCTAACAGGCCATGAGCGTACAAGCAGCTCATCATCAACTTCGTCTTGGGGCATTTTAAAGGGTTTTTGGCTTCAATAACTGCATCATATAGGTAAATTGGTGAGCAATACGTAACTGAACGAAAAGCGTCACA
>JASANA010007428.1:0-15688 GCA_030248095.1 Ptycholaimellus sp. GST1_10 | reverse complement strand
ACAGACTATTAATGTTATTTAGAATAATTTGAGCCGCTGAAATCCCCCGCATCCAGTCGCTGAGTGGTGAGTACTATGGTAGCTAGATGCTTGGCGCTAGTGCTTGACGAAAAGCCTTTATGAAAAAAATAGAGCATAGTTCGATTTTTTCAAACGTATAACAAATTCGAACTAAATTTTTGCCAAGAAATATTTCAATTTAATAGTTATCCCGTCTGTTCAAAATGTCGAGGCAAGCTAGCATAAATGTAAGAATTTTTTTTATCAATTATCCAATGTTTTCCTATTATAAAAACGTGTGCCTGGTTCGTTGATCGTGGAGGAGCAAGTTTGCGGTTGATGGACAATAATGGGCGTATAATGGACAATAATGGTCGGCTCCGCTACTCGAACCGAGCACAAAGTTTTAAATTTAGAAAAGGAGCAAGACGCTTGTTTTTGCCAAAACATTGAAAAGTGACATTGAATCAAAGCTTGCTTTGTTTCATTAGTTTTTCGCCTCTCGCCTAGTTTGAGTGCAAGCATTGAAAAAACAGGTGGATGAAAACACCATGAATTGGAGATTCGCAATTTCAGCAATAATCTCTTGGTATTTTCAAGTGTACAATAGTTTTTGAGCGTATGATTTCAGGCTTCTGCGAACCCTGGCCGCTAGATGTCGCTGGAGCATAGCATTTCATAGTCTAAGCTCGCGCAAAATTCCGCCCCTCCAAATCCCAGCCGAAAGAGTGCGTATCTAGGCCATTCTGGTGCTGCAGAGTTTGGGCAAGAAAGGAAATGGAGGCGCTGTCGGAAGAGGAGCTGGGTCTGGTGCTGGGCTGGCTGAGCGTGGAGGAGCAGCTGGGCCTCCGCGCCGTCTGCCGCCGATGGGCCAGAGTGGTGGAGCAGAGCTTCGCTCGCATCCATCGGTGCGCTCCTGCCCGGCCCAGCAAGATTAGGCTCTGCTAACCTTCCCACTGTTCCAGGCTGAGCATCGGCGCGGACGGACTGAGCACAAACCTGGGCCAACTGAATGAGAGGGGGGCGGGCTGGCGCAGAAGTGGGACTCTGGAGGTCATCGCCCGCTCAGGCGCCCAGTTGCGCTCCATCGAGCTGCTCTACAACCGCCTTTTCAGCCCCTATCCTCCAGGTATGATGTTCTATTGTGGGCACAGGGCAATGGGTAAAGCAGAGCTTTGAAGGAGGGAAAGTCACTCTGGGCTACCTGAAGGAGGAGGTGGGCAAGCAGCAGCTCAGTTCCTTGGTCGTCCACCACTCCAGCGACGATGAGGCGAGGAAGATCCACCAGTTGGCCTTCTAGCACCCGGCTTATGCATAGGGGCCCAAATAGCAATGGGCTTTAGGCTAGCGGAAGCCAGCCTGGAGCAGCTGATCTTGAGTTTCCGCTCGGAGCCTAGGATGCTGGGCCTGGACCAGTTGGCCCTGCCAAAGCTCTCCTTTCTATGCCTTGACATCGAAGATGAGACTCAGCCGCGGCCGATCTGCAAACGTTGCTTCCATCCCTCCAATGCATTGATGGAGTCAAGCTTTGCCTGGTTTCGCTTAAGGCGTTTTCCTTCCTGTAAACTGAACGCTGATGTTCATAAGATGTCCAATAGACTGCAATGCAAAGTAAGGTAAACTGCAGCCTGCAAGGAGTGGAGCGAGGTTCCCCAGCGAAGGGCTGCCACTAACAGCCCTCACTGCTTGACCTTCCTAAGAAACTCAGTCAGGTAATCTACCGGTGTTACAGTCAAATGTGCCACCCGGCAAATGTGCCTCCCTCAGGCATTTTTCCTCCCATGTTATAAGGGGGGAGGCCGGCAAATGTGCCACCCAATGGGTGGCCATTTTCGCGAAATGCAGTCATGTGGCTCCCATGTCAGTTTTGTACTCTCTTTTGGCATGTGAAGTGGTATGTGATAAATTAATGGAGCAGTGGAACCAATTAATCAATGGAAATGAAGAAATTATAATCGAAAAAAATGGTCAATGGCGATGCTGGCATTTGCGTTGTGGATGTCTGCTGACAGATGAAGGCGAGATGATCGCTCAAGAACTTCAGCTGGGCCAGGAGGAAGTAACAGTCGTTGGTGGGTGGATTTGCTAAGCTTTATTTCCACTTACACACGTAATCCTTTCTTGGCTGTTTATCAGCGCCTTCCATGAGCATTTTTAATCGATTCAAGAAAAGGATAAGATTGAACAAGATTGTGTAAGAAAAAGGGAGGAAAAAACTGACATGGGAGCCAAAATGCCTGAAATGGGAGGAAAAATGACTGCATTTCGCGAAAATAGCCACCCATTGAGTGGCACATTTGCCGGCATCCCCCTTATAACATGGGAGGAAAAATGCCTTAGGGAGGCACTTTTGCCGGGTGGCACATTTGACTGTAACACCGGCAACAACAACGCCTATTCTGAATCTGACGAGGGGCCACGGGACATTGAAGGCAATGCAAGTACGCCGCCCGCTCCCTGCGGCCCTGCATTCGTCGCCGTATATTCGGTGAGGAAGGGTGGAGGAACTATTGGCTGCCGCGATCCCGTTAGCCAAACCACTTCCCCTTATTTTCCAGTAGGTTTGCCTGTTTGGCTGCAGCCTGCTGGGAGCTGCCCAGCGCTGAGGTCCTCGCTCGCCTCTCCCTCCTGCTCTGCTACACCTCTCCCTGGGTCGCCCAGCAGATACAGGCACCAGCAGCCCATTCCCTTTTTTGCCTTCTCCCCTAATTTGACCCGCATCGCCCAATGTAGCCCGAATGAGCAGGAGATATGTTTGGCAGAAAGAGACGGAGGGTGCGGGTCTGGTGCGAGAGAGCGTTTCGAGCTCAGTGCACGTCTTCGTCCGTCCAGGCGTAAACTGTAGGGCCAGGCTGAGATGGGAAGCTGGGCAATGAGAGAGTGGAAGTGCAGGGCAGGAGGTGGTGGGAAAGGCGGAGCGCTGGCTCTCCTTCCGCCTCCGTACCACCGTCCAGCGCCTTTGCATAGTCATTTCGCATGCCCATTTGATTCGTACGGAGTGCATCTGTAATGAAAGATTGAAATTCTGTAAGGATGGGGCAATAGAGAAAGGCAATGAAGGTTGTCATATGCTGTCGCGCTGGGGCCAATCATCCATTTCCGATTTGCTGCTTCTCTCGTGCCTTTGCTTATTGTGTTTTATGATTTCCAGAGTCAGAATATTAAAACAGAAATCAACGAACGCAGCGAATTCCCGATCGCTTTGTTGTGCCAGCCCTACCCTCACAAATTGGCAATTTTGGCAAAAAATGGTGGCAGATAAGCACAGTGGCGAACTGGCAAAAACGCTCAAAGACAGAAAACTCTGTCAATCAAAATGAATTCGAATTTATCTGCATTGGATTTGCACGATTTGCCTGCATCCGAATTTTCGATCATATTTATTGAAACCTTACCATTTAAGCAAAAGAGCAAACAAAATCACCCCACGTAACGCACAATCGCGCAAAAAACTTGTTTGGAATACAAGCAGCCACCAGTCCGGCCAAAACGCCAAACCCCCTCTCTGACACTATTTTTCTATAACCGTTCACGCAGGAAGAATTGGAGGAAAAGAGATGGGGCTCCCCTCCATAGCGGTGGAGAAGGTGCTGGCTCAGTTGAGCCCTTGCGAGCGCGCCAAAGCTCGCCTCGTCTGCCGAGCCTGGAACGACGTCCTCTACAGGAAAGCTCTCTGGCGCCACGTCCATCGGTTGACTTGCTTCATTTTGTTGGCTTTGTGGCCAATTTTTTTCTCCATTTCCAGACTCACTCTGGACGGCAAGAAGTGTGCTGTTCATGAGAGGGGCCAAGACAAAGTTAGTCGCAAACTGATGCCAGTTGCAAGCAGTGAAAAGCACCTGGAAAAATCGGCGATTCATCCATTTCAATTTACCTAGAAAAAATGTAAAAAATGGAAATAAAAAAATTAAAAACGGCAAATTTTTTAAAAATTTTCCAGTTTTTTTTCATTTTTTTATAGGTACCTGAAATGGAATGCTACTCACTCACTTGCAAGGGATGAATGGAAAGAGTACCTGTGGGTCAGGGGAAGGAGGCAGAAGAGGGTGAAGGAGGCTGGAAGGAGGCCAGCGGTGGGGAAGAGAGAGCAGCTGAGGCGCTGAGGACGGAAGCTCGAGAGGCGGCCAAGGCCGGGCAGACAGGACGCCTGCTGTCCTTCCTCCGCTTTTTCATCGCCCGCTCAGCGCCCATCCAATCCCTGGAGCTACTGCACCAGGACTACAAGTAAGGGCGTCTGGGGAATCTGTGGAAACTCCCTATTTCTTAGAAAAGGCTGAGGCTTGGACACCAAGCATAGTGACGCTGTGTGCCAGTTTAGGATTGTAACAACAGATCAGGTTTAGTGGCGCTTGCCATTTGTTTGCATAAATGTCCCTATTTAAATGGGAATCCACACCGCAGTTGGTTGGTTTTACCCACCCCACCCCCACCGGTCCCAAAATCGTGAGAAAAGTTGGTTATTTGATTTATTTTATTCCATTTTTGACCGCGGAGCGGCCCAACGGGCCGCTCCGCGGTCTATAGAGGTTACTCAACTTTTGTCCTCATATATGTATATATATAAATATATATAAATATATATATATATATATATATATATATATATATATATATATATATCTGGAAATGCTGGCAACGGGCGAATTCTCAACGGATCTTGACAAACTTTTTTTTCCTGAAAGGTAATAATATTTTAGGAAGATCCGGCAAAGGGGAACCGGATTTTGAGCACTTGAAACATTACTTTTGTGGGTAGGAAAGCTTGAAAATTGCAATATACAGTTTTTGCGCTGTAGCACCTGTAATCTTGAGAATTGCACAAAAGACTTGAGTTTTTTTGTTCACAAGTCATATATAGCGATTCCAAATCTGTGCTTACTTTCGAAAATGGTTGAGAAACCACAGACTTACCCTCTTGAGTGACAAACTTTCACGCATGGCAATGGCATCAATAATCAGTAACAGCTGAACGGCTCAGAATTGAACAGAAGACTTGAGTTTTTTTGTTCACAAGTCATATATAGCGATTCCAAATCTGTGCTTACTTTCGAAAATGGTTGAGAAACCACATACTCACCCTCTTGAGTGACAAACTTTCACGCATGGCAATGGCATCAATAATCAGTAACAGCTGAACGGCTAAGAATTGAACAGAGGACTTGAGTTTTTTTGTTCACAAGTCATATATAGCGATTCCAAATCTGTGCTTACTTTTGAAAATGGGTGAGAAACCATAGACTTGCCCTTTGGAGTGGCGAAATTTCATGCATTCATATTGTAAGCTGGAAGGTGGTGTGCTCCGCGGTCACCTATTGCAAACTAGAAAAGCAACTGCATAGGCTTCGCTTGCGAAGGCTTTAAGCTGGATAAAAACATGACCAATTAGTAAATGTACCTATAGCAAACAAGGTATTCTCGGCTGTTGCCAAGAGATGCGCGGCCTTACTTCAGCATTCCACCCAGATGAACCTACATGCCACAATTCAGTAGATTTTAATGAAAAACTATGAATTTATCAATATTTAAATTTTTGAAACATCAAAATTTTAGGTTATTGATTATAAATCAAGAAATAATAAAAATTTTCAAAATTCCTTAAAGTAGCTTCAAGATATCACCACGACAGGGGTACATGACAAAACTCATCTGATTTTATTGAAAAACCATGGTTTTATGCATGTTCAAATTTTTGAAACATCACAAATTTGGTTTTTGGCTATAAATCAAGAAATAATAAATATTTCAAAAATTCCTTTTGCCAACTTTGAAATGTTATTTAGAAGGACGTATCTGCCAAAAATCAGCTAATTCCATTGAAAAACCAGTGATTTAGGATTTTTCGTATTTTGAAACATCAAAAAATTGAGTTTTGGGCGAAAATCAAAAAATTACGCCAAGCACCAAAAATGGTCCCGAGGCACCGCCTAGGCGGACCTTCATGCAAAAAATCAGCCAATTTCGTTGAAAAACCGTGGAGTACGGGCCTGGGACACACACATATATATATATACTAGTAATATAGGTCAGTGGCCGCGCTTCGCGCGGCCACTTTTAGTTAAAGTTATGCAACCAGTTCCAATTATTCCTTAAATATGCTCACCTTTCAGAAAAAGGGATTTCTAAATGTATAAATACAATATAAATTTAAGACATCTTCTTGGCCTTTATGGCCACTATGGTGTGAAATATTCAAAAACTTTAATTGATGCATGAACCTGTTCAATGACCAACTAATGTCATTCCCTGCATCATGCTTACCATGCGTCTACTTGTCTTGAAGAATTTCTTCACTCTTTCCAAAAACATTGGGCTCCTGGGTAGAAATGAAATCGAAACATTGGCATCAGTCAATCCACTTTTTTCAAATATATTATTTAGTGTATTTAAACGTATAAATTTAAAAATTTAAAAACTATTTAGTGTATTTTAAGCAGAACTGTTGTAGCTTTAATTTAAAAAAAAGTCCGACAGCAAAAGTTAAAAAATGAAGGAGTTATGAATCTTCAAAGTCAAAAAATGTCCAAAAATGGCAAAAATCGGCACATTTTCAATTATTTCATAATTTAAAATTTTCCCATGCATGGAGCAACCCAAAAAATATTGATTAACTCGTCAAAAGCCAAACGTAGAGCTATCATATGCCAAGATAACTAAAGAATCCAGGTGGCGCCAAGACCCCCCCTAAAATGGCATCACGCGTATTATATAAGACTAGGTTGAGCTTCGCCGTCGCCTACGGCGACTATTGGCATGCTACTTGAAGAAGAAATTATGCTGAAAATTCATTAAAAAAAACTCAAACGAGAAACGGCTGAGGGGGCTAATGGCTAAAAATCATTGAGGATTGGGTGAGCCTAAAGAGACCTGTAAAAGCATCTGGCATCCACCGCCCTACATGGGAGGATTGGGTGAGCCTAAATAGGCCTGTAAAAGCATCTAGCATCCACCACCCTAATGGGAGGATTGGGTGAGCCTAAATAGGCCTGAAGGGGGCGGTTGACGGGGCGAAAGGCTGGGGGAAATGCTGGTGAAGTTTCTTAGGTTGGATCGATGGTTGGACAATTGTTTGGGCTTGCGAGCTGGTATAGGGAATGTCCCTTTTTCGTGCTGCCGCACTGATTTCCAGTTTCCTACTTGGCTAAGTAGAAATTAAAATTACATCCTTCCTGTAGCTCATTCCATATAGTCGCCGTAGGCGACGGCGAAGCTCAACCTAGTCCATATATATAATAGAGGAGCCTGTCTTGTCCGTTAGCATTTTGGGCGCCATGAGGGAAGATTCCTGTGAGGAGGTGAAGATGTTTTTGGGTAAATTGGGGCTGGGGAAGCCGATTCTGAGTTAATCAGCTTGATTTGAGCATGGGAATGTGCTCAAAACATCAAAAAAGTGAGTTTTTTCAATGTTTTGGAACTGCGCAGTTTTGGGGAGCTACTCATTGTGGCGAAGTTTTAGTCATTACACATATATTTTCCATGAACTTTGGCTAACCAGTCTATCACTGGCTACCTAACCTCCTTGGGTTGGGTGCCTAATCTTTGAAGTCCCTTGAGGACAGCCGGGTGTTTGCATTTGCATTCATTTGGTGTGGCTGTAATTTGGCCACTGGGTGGGAGTCCCTAAAAGAGTCAGTAGACCAAGAAAAGAGGCTGATGCATGAAAAAAGCTAAGCACCCGTGTAGCGGGACCCATGCAGCCCAAAATCTTCACATCACTAATACCCTCCGTCAAAACCAGAATTTGAATAGGTACAATTGTCCTCCAAATAATCTTTAGTCTCTCCCCCAACCGTTTTCTCCCCCCACCCCATCTGTTTGCCCCTAAAGCATTCACCCGCCTACCTTAGCTCTTTCATTAAACCAATTTAACCAATCCCCCTTCCCAGCCATTTGCCCCACCCCCAGGCCTGGCCCAAATTTGGTAATTTCTTGGTAATTTCTTGGCCATTTCCAGTATGGGAGCGCCATGGTGGAAGCTTCCTGTGAGAAGGTGAATAGGATGTTACAAAAATTTAGGCTCACCCAATTAATTCAAAACCTATTTAGGCTCACCCAATCCTCCCATGTAGGGCGGTGGATGCCAGATGCTTTTACAGGCCTATTTAGGCTCACCCAATCCTCCCATGTAGGGCGGTGGATGCCAGATGCTTTTACAGTCCTATTTAGGCTCACCCAATCCTCCCATGTAGGGCGGTGGATGCCAGATGCTTTTACAGGCCTATTTAGGCTCACCCAATCCTCCCATGTAGGGCGGTGGATGCCAGATGCTTTTACAGGCCTATTTAGGCTCACCCAATCCTCCCATGTAGGGCGGTGGATGCCAGATGCTTTTACAGGCCTATTTAGGCTCACCCAATCCTCCCATGTAGGGTGGTGGATGCCAGATGCTTTTACAGGCCTATTTAGGCTCACCCAATCCTCTCATGTAGGGCGGTGGATGCCAGAAGCTTTTACAGGCCTATTTAGGCTCACCCAATCCTCCCATGTAGGGCGGTGGATGCCAGATGCTTTTACATGCCTATTTAGGCTCACCCAATCCTCACATGTAGGGCAGTGGATGCCAGATGCTTTTACAGGCCTATTTAGGCTCACCCAATCCTCACATGTAGGGCGGTGGATGCCAGATGCTTTTACAGGCCTATTTAGGCTCACCCAATCCTCCCATGTAGGGTGGTGGATGCCAGATGCTTTTACAGGCCTATTTAGACTCACCCAATCCTCACATGTAGGGCGGTGGATGCCAGATGCTTTTACAGGCCTATTTAGGCTCACCCAATCCTCACATGTAGGGTGGTGGATGCCAGATGCTTTTACAGGCCTATTTAGGCTCACCCAATCCTTCCATGTAGGGCGGTGGATGCCAGATGCTTTTACAGGCCTATTTAGGCTCACCCAATCCTCCCATGTAGGGCGGTGGATGCCAGATGCTTTTACAGGCCTATTTAGGCTCACCCAATCCTCACATGTAGGGCGGTGGATGCCAGATGCTTTTACAGGCCTATTTAGGCCCACCCAATCCTCCCATGTAGGGCGGTGGATGCCAGATGCTTTTACAGGCCTATTTAGGCTCACCCAATCCTCCCATGTAGGGCGGTGGATGCCAGATGCTTTTACAGGCCTATTTAGGCTCACCCAATCCTCCCATGTAGGGCGGTGGATGCCAGATGCTTTTACAGGCCTATTTAGGCTCACCCAATCCTCCCATGTAGGGCGGTGGATGCCAGATGCTTTTACAGGCCTATTTAGGCTCACCCAATCCTCCCATGTAGGGCGGTGGATGCCAGATGCTTTTACAGGCCTATTTAGGCTCACCCAATCCTCCCATGTAGGGCGGTGGATGCCAGATGCTTTTACAGGCCTATTTAGGCTCACCCAATCTTCCCATGTAGGGCGGTGGATGCCAGATGCTTTTACAGGCCTATTTAGGCTCACTGAAATAAATAGGGGCAGGAAGGGGGTAATAAATAGCTGATATAATCTCCCCAATCCTCCCATGTAGGGCGGTGGATGCTGTTTTTCTATTACCCATAAAATTTGAAATTATGGTCATTGATAATTTATGTAGCTGTTTCCATATAGTCGCCGTAGGCGACGGCGAAGCTCAACCTAGTCCATATATATAATAGAGGAGCCTGTCTTGTTAGTAAGCATGGGGCGCGCCATGAGGGAAGCTTCCTGTGAGGAGTTGGGATTGTTTTTGGGTAAATTGGGGTCGGGGAGCACGATTCTGAGTTAATCAGCTTGCTCCGATCACGGGAACATGCTTAAAACATCGAAAATGTGGCTTTTATCAATGTTTTCCAACTGCGCAGATTTGGAACTCTACCCAATTTGGCTAAGTTTTAGCCATTACAGATAAATATTCCCAAACAAATAAGCCTCGAACCTCTTTGGCAACCTAACCCCACTCGGGTTGGGTTCCTAATCTTTGAAGTCCCTTGAGGACAGCCAGGTGTTCTATTCACTTGGTGTGGCTGTAATTTGGCCACTGGGTGGGGGGATCCTCAAAAGAGTCGTTAGACCAAAAAAGAGGCTAATGCATGAAAAAAGCTGAGCACCCGTGTAGCGGGATCCATGCAGCCCAATCAATCCATTTTCTTTTCAAATGTGTCGCCATCAATCAGCACTATACTTTGTCTCCTTTACCTTCCAATAATCAATTGTCTCCATGCTCCATTCCAATTTCCAATCTACAAAGCAAGAAACAAACCCTCAACCTATTTGCCTACCCTTACCTGCTTCATTCCAGTCCCCAAGCCCTTGCCGGCATGCTACATGCAAACCCTTTGACACATAACAAAAATTTGTCTTTGTCCCATACCAGATTGCCATGCCCCATTCAAACTCGAAATCTTCACATCATGCATTAAACAATATCTGAAAATCGTTGTTTCCATGCTCCAAAAACCTTGGTTCTTTGCTCCATACCAGCCTCAAAGCTCACCAAGCCAGCGGTTGGTCTTGGATGGCTGACCACAAAACCATAAAACCAAAAAAGTGGATATCAAGTAATCAAAGTAGGGCGGTGGATGCAGGATGCTTTTCCTCCCATGTTTCAGTGGATATTCAAGTAATCAAAGTAGGGTGGTGGATGCAGGATGCTTTTCTTCCCATGTTTCAGTGGATATTCAAGTAATCAAAGTAGGGCGGTGGATGGAGGAGGCTTTTCCTCCCATGTTTCAGTGGATATTCAAGTAAGCAAAGTAGGGCGGTGGATGCAGGATGCTTTTCCTCCCATGTTTCAATGGATATTCAAGTAAGCAAAGTAGGGCGGTGGATGCAGGATGCTTTTCCTCCCATGTTTCAATGGATATTCAAGTAATCAAAGTAGGGCGGTGGATGGAGGAGGCTTTTCCTCCCATGTTTCAGTGGATATTCAAGTAAGCAAAGTAGGGCGGTGGATGCAGGATGCTTTTCCTCCCATGTTTCAATGGATATTCAAGTAAGCAAAGTAGGGCGGTGGATGCAGGATGCTTTTCCTCCCATGTTTCAATGGATATTCAAGTAATCAAAGTAGGGCGGTGGATGGAGGAGGCTTTTCCTCCCATGTGTCAGTGGATATTCAAGTAATCAAAGTAGCGCGGTGAATGCTGGATGCTTTTCCTCCCATGTTTCAGTGGATATTCAAGTAATCAAAGTAGGGCGGTGGATGGAGGAGGCTTTTCCTCCCATGTTTCAGTGGATATTCAAGTAATCAAAGTAGGGCGGTGGATGGAGGAGGCTTTTCCTCCCATGTTTCAGTGGATATTCAAGTAATCAAAGTAGGGCGGTGGATGCTGGATGCTTTTCCTCCCATGTTTCAGTGGATATTCAAGTAATCAAAGTAGGGCGGTGGATGCTGGATGCTTTTCCTCCCATGTTTCAGTGGATATCAAGTAAGCAAAGTAGGGCGGTGGATGCAGGATGCTTTTCCTCCCATGTTTCAGTGGATATTCAAGTAATCAAAGTAGGGCGGTGGATGGAGGAGGCTTTTCCTTCCATGTTTCAGTGGATATCAAGTAAGCAAAGTAGGGTGGTGGATGCAGGATGCTTTTCCTCCCATGTTTCAGTGGATATCAAGTAAGCAAAGTAGGGCGGTGGATGCAGGATGCTTTTACAGACCTATTTAGGCTTGCCCAATTCTCCCATGTTTCAGTGGATATTCATGTCAATTTAAAAATTATAAAAGCCTAGCTAAACTTTAGTACATTAATCCCCATAAGATATTTGAGTGCAATTTTTCTAGCTGGTTCCATTTAGTCGCCGTAGGCGACGGCGAAGCTCAACCTAGCCTCGAACCTCTTTGGCAACCTAACCCCACTCGGGTTGGGTTCCTAATCTTTGAAGTCCCTTGAGGACAGCCAGGTGTTTGCTGTTGCATTCATTTGGTGTGGCTGTAATTTGGCCACTGGGTGGGGGGATCCTCAAAAGAGTCATTCGACCAAAAAAGAGGCTAATGCATGAAAAAAGCTAAGCACCCGTGTAGCGGGATCCATGCAGCCCAAAGAAAACAGTCATTTGATCGGTCTTAGAATACTTTCCTTTCATTTTATTTACTAAAAATTTTAAGAAAAACTTTTCAAATTTTTTTGGGGTCAAAAAACATGGAAATTTTTTTTAAAACATTCAGATTAATTTAGATGTTTATGGATCAATTTTGGGGCATACATTTCAAAAATCGGGATCTCACATGCGTAAAAAAACCTCCAAAAATAGCCAAAAATGAAAATAGGGCAAAAACCTCCAAAAATAGCAGTCAAATTTAACCTCCAAATTTAGTCAGTTTTCGGGCTGCGCGGAACACAGCGGATCAATTTTGCTACTTTTTTCTGGCTAAATATTTTGCTCTTAGCTATATGCAGCTGCTGTTAGTGGGAGAAAAGGGGAGAAGACGCCCCCGATTTTTGGTGAATTTTGTTGGCCTTTTCCCTATGTAAAACTTTGTGAATTTTTTTCTGA
Organism: Ptycholaimellus sp. GST1_10; assembly: GCA_030248095.1. Taxonomy (NCBI): domain Eukaryota; kingdom Metazoa; phylum Nematoda; class Chromadorea; order Chromadorida; family Chromadoridae; genus Ptycholaimellus; species Ptycholaimellus sp. GST1_10. The sequence goes on along the minus strand of JASANA010007428.1, from coordinate 3,253 downwards.
AAATTTTTCATCAAAAGTGAAAAAACAGCTTAAGGGCGCAAGCTTATACAGATAGTCCCTAACCCCATAAAAAAATTGGAACAATCTGAGGGGGGTCGCATTCTCTTGATTCTCCCTTTAATGCTGCAAATCTAATTATTTTCGAGTCCAACTGTTCCCCTCAAAAAAAGTTATCCAAATATCCCCAAATGAAAACTTATCCAATTATTCCTAAACAAAAACATATCTTATTACCCCCCCCCTTTCGAATGAAATATTATCCAACTCTAAGAAAAGTAGGGCGGTGGATGCAGAATGCTTTTACAGGAATATTTAGGCTCACCTAATCCTCCCATCTAGGGCGGTGGATGCCAGATGCTTTTACAGGCTTATTTAGGCTCACCCAATCCTCCCATCTAGGGCGGTGGATGCCAGATGCTTTTACAGGCTTATTTAGGCTCACCCAATCCTCATATCTAGGGCGGTGGATGCCAGATGCTTTTACAGGCTTATTTAGGCTCACCCAATCCTCCCATCTAGGGCGGTGGATGTCAGATGCTTTTACAGGCCTACTTAGGCTCACCCAATCCTCCCATCTAGGGCGGTGGATGCCAGATGCTTTTACAGGCCTATTTAGGCTCACCCAATCCTCCCATCTAGGGTGGTGGATGCCAGATGCTTTTACAGGCCTATTTAGGCTCACCCAAACCTCCCATCTAGGGCGGTGGATGCCAGATGCTTTTACAGGGCTATTTAGGCTCATCCAATCCTCCCATCTAGGGCGGTGGATGCCAGATACTTTTACAGGCCTATTTAGGCTCACCCAATCCTCCCATCTAGGGCGGTGGATGCCAGATGCTTTTACAGGCTTATTTAGGCTCACCCAATCCTCACATCTAGGGCGGTGGATGCCAGATGCTTTTAAGGCTTATTTAGGCTCACCCAATCCTCCCATGTAGGGCGGTGGATGCCAGATGCTTTTACAGGCCTACTTAGGCTCACCCAATCCTCCCATCTAGGGCGGTGGATGCCAGATGCTTTTACAGGCCTATTTAGGCTCACCCAATCCTCCCATCTAGGGTGGTGGATGCCAGATGTTTTTACAGGCCTATTTAGGCTCACCCAAACCTCCCAACTAGGGCGGTGGATGCCAGATGCTTTTACAGGGCTATTTAGGCTCATCCAATCCTCCCATCTAGGGCGGTGGATGCCAGATGCTTTTACAGGCCTATTTAGGCTCATCCAATCCTCCCATCTAGGGCGGTGGATGTCAGATGCTTTTACAGGCCTAATTAGGCTCAAATAATCCTTAAATTATGCCCACAACGATTTTTAGCCATTAGGCCCCTCAGCCGTTTCTTGTTTGAGTTTTTTAATGAATTTTCAGCATAATTTCTTCTTCAAGTAGCATGCCAATAGTCGCCGTAGGCGACGGCGAAGCTCAACCTAGTCCATATATATAATAGAGGAGCCTGTCTTGTTAGTAAGCATGGGGCGCGCCATGGGGGAAGCTTCCTGTGAGAAGGTGAGAGTGTTTTTGGGTAAAATGGGGTCGAAGAGCACGATTCTGAGTAAATTAGCTTGCACCGATCGCGGGAACATGCTTAAAACATCGAAAATGTGAATTTTTTCAATGTTTTGCAACTGCGCAGTTTTGGAAGCTACCCAGGTGTGCAAAATTTCAGTCATTACACATAATTATTCCCAAACAAATAAGCCTCGAACCTCTTTGGCAGCCTAACCCCACTTGGGTTGGGTGCCTAATCTTTGAAGTCCCCTGAGGACAGCCAGGTGTTCTAATCACTTGGTGTGGCTGTAATTTGGCCACTGGGTGGGGTGGGATATCAGAAGAGTCAAAAGACCAAAAAAGAGGCTAATGCATGAAAAAAGCTGAGCACCCGTGTAGCGGGAACCATGCAGCCCAAATACGATACCTATAATCCCAACCATTTGCCTTACTATCCCCATCTTGCCTCCGAGCCATTTGCCCTTTCAAACCTTGTGGCCTCCGTTTGCCTCCTTTTCTGCAAATTAATTGCTAAACAACTCCATGTTATCAAATTTTACTTGTCATGCCAAAAAGCTTTTTATAATTTTAAACGCATCAACACTTTTTTTGAATCCAACTGCCCCCAAAACTCATCCAATTACCCCCCCCCCCAATTTAAAGGAGCTTCAACCGTATTTAAATGCATGAAAAAAATCATATTGCTAAACAACTCCATGTTATCAAATTTTAATTGTCATGCCAAAAAGCTTTTTATAATTTTAAACGCATCAACACTTTTTTCGAATCCAACTGCCCCCAAAACTCATCCAATTACCCCCCCCCAATTTAAAGGAGCTTCAACCGTATTTAAATGCATGAAAAAAATCATAAGTTTATCCAAATGTCACCCCCCCCCCCTCCCCGAAAACTCTGGACTATGCTAGCTCCCCCCCCCCCCCACTTATACTTTCCCCCCACTTATATAATCCCCCACCCCACTTAGCCATTGGTCTATTTTATGGTCAACTTTTTCTTAATTTATGCCCCCCAAACCGAAATCCTAGCTCTGCCCCTATACTGGCAAATCAACTATGATCTACTTATTAACCAATTCTTAGCTCAAATAATTAGTGTAGTTGGTTCCATTTAGGGCGGTGGATGCCAGATGCTTTACAGGCCTATTTAGGCTATCCCCCCGCAAAATGAAAACTTATCCACCTATCCCCCACTGTTAGTGATATTCAAGTAAGCAAATTAGGGCGGTGGATGCTGGATGCTTTTACAGACCCATTTAGGCTCACCCAATTATCCCCCCAAAGTTAAAGATACTTTAAACTTATTGAAACACATCAATACTATTTTTAGAGTTCAACTGTCCCCCCTAATAGATCCAACTATCCCCCACAAATGAAAACTTATCCAACTATCCCCCCAATGTTAGTGGATATTCAAGTAAGCAAATTAGGGCGGTGGATGCTGGATGCTTTTACAGGCCCATTTAGGTTCACCCAATTATCCCCCCCCCCCCAATTTAAAGATACTTTAAACTTATTAAAACACATAAATACAATTTTTTAAAATTTCACTTGTCCCCCCTAAAAGATTCAACTATCCCCCAAAAATTAAAAATTATCCAACTATACCCTCAATTTTAGTGGATATTCAAGTAAGCAAATTAAGGCGGTGGATGCCAGATGATTTTACAGGCCTATTTAGGCTCACCCAGTCTTCCCATGTAGGGCGGTGGATGCCAGATGCTTTTACTGGCCTATTTAGGCTCAACCA
>JASANA010007427.1:0-12492 GCA_030248095.1 Ptycholaimellus sp. GST1_10 | reverse complement strand
GACTTGCAACATGCACAGCAGTACCCACCAAGCTGATTGCCACACATTTTCCAACCTAAGGCCTAAAGGCACTCCTCCTCATTCACGCACACTAAGCCTTCAACATAACTTAACTGAAATGTAGAAAAGTAAGAGTAGTGATTGGATGAGACAGGTACCGTGGCAGTTGATTAGATGAGGGTGAATTTGAAGCCAGTGCTCTAGGATTGAGGGGCAGCAAAGCAAAAAACCGCTTGCATACCCTTTTGTTCTGAAAACTGATTGGTCAAGGCAAAGAATAGGAGCGTAGAATTGCTCAGCATATGCTGGCTCAATAGAAAGAGTGTGGCATTTTGAAGGGCAGCCGTAACAGCCAATAGACCCTCTAGCCAAAACATTTTCCGTCTCGCCACAATAATCGTTTTACTGGTGAGAAGAGATGCACAAGATTATGCTCCAACATTTGTTGTGTCTCCTCCTCCACGTCTTTACTCCACGGCGCTTTTCATTTCTTTTAATTTCATATCATCGGAGATAAAGAGTCAGATTTTGAAGCACTAACCGACACTGGCTTCTCCTTTGCGATGCTTACGTGTTAGGGAAACATCAAAAGTGATTGTAAAATGTTGGTTGGCCAGGCTTTATTGGTGACAGCCAAAGAAACTTCGTTAGATCATTTATTGAAAGTAGTACTAAACCCCGAAATACAAATGCTTGGATACTTTACACAGTCGGCTTAACTACAATGATTTGGAAAGCAGGTGCTCTCTTTTTTCCATACGTTTCTTTCCCGCGTGGCAGGGGCCAACGCGACTGGGAAGATTGAACTGTCTGCGCAGTTGAGGCGTGCACAAGCCTTGCTTCTCTTATCTCCCTCCGGCCCCTTTACATTCCCCTCCACCCTCATTCTAGGCCACCCCTTTTCTACCCTTCACCAGCCACACTGTCCACAGCTAGCTAAAAGTAGCCCATTCAATTGCAGCAGCAAAAAGATGGGCGCCGTAAGCCCGGAGCTGGAGAAATGGCTGCGGTGGGACAAGGTGAGCAGGAAAGGAGCGTGGAAGGGAAGCTGAGAGAGCTGGTGTTTGTGCAGGACCTGGAGACGCGGGCGGAGATGGAGGCGCTGGCGGCGGGCGGGGAGGAGGCGGAGTTGAGGGCGCGTCTGGGCAGCAGGCTCTCCTTCGGCACTGCGGGGCTGCGAGGACGCATGGGCGCAGGATTTGGGCGCCTCAATACGCTGACCATCATTCAGGCCACGCAAGGCCTCCTCACCTACGCCACCCGCCAACAGCCCGGCCTCAAGTCCGCCGGCCTCGTCCTGGGATTTGACGGACGCCGCAACTCTCATCGGTTGGCCATGTTCTACTCAAGCCTTTTATGTTTCACAAATTTAGTATAATGTCTTCACGGTTGCAAGTGTTGATGACTTCCAGCATAGATAAAGGAGTTACCAGCTTTTATTATATAGATGGTAAGACAAGCGATTCTGAGTCAAAATGACTTGATGCGGCTATTCTGATGCTTTTATAACGTTAAATGTGCTTGGGTATATTTATTAACGAAACATTGAAAGCTTGATAAATAAGAATTCGAATTATAAACGAAAAGCATAACAATTAAGCAATCACTCTGCATCCATAGAACTAGAGTTTGTAAATGCCAGTGTAAGCAAATCATGCCTCAGAGATTTTCGGCCAGTCCCTGGCTCTTCTGCAGCGCCTTCTTTCCCAGCATTTGTCAGCAGGCGAACCAATCCAATCATGTAAAGCCGGCGGAAGCATTTAATGAACACCGAGGCAGCAAAACTTATTTTCTATAGGGGAGAAACTTTTTTATGGTTCATTTGAGCAAAAAAGAGAATGCAGATGGCTGAAATTTTGGCAGGAACATCCGAATACCTTTCCCAAAGGTCTTGGTGCCATGAATCCAGACCTGATCATCCTGGATTTCTGGGAGTGCTTTGGTGGCCAGGTTCTTGCAACAGGCCAATGCAATCCACATGAAAGAGGCGACCACAGCCAGGCTGGACAATACATTCCAGCGCCGGACTGCTAATTTTAACCCACATCCCTTTGGACTCCAAAACTGCCTCGCCGCATTCTTCACAAAGATCCTCACCCTCCATTCTTTATGCTGTTTGCCTGTTCGTTTAAAGATGGGTGCATTTTGCGCAGTTTGCCTTTACACTGAGTCCCGGATTCAAGATCACTTGAGAAAATTCAATCGTGCATAGTAGAGGTACAGCAAAAAAATCGTAGACAGTCAACTAAACAGCAAGAGTTGCTAAGATATAATAAAATAAATAAGTGAAATATCCAAAATGTGAGTTAAGTACCAAAACCCGCAGGCCAGCTCAAAAGCCCTAGCAAATATCCTTCTAATGCTAGGTTACAACTGACTGCAGATCTGAACGAATCAGATTCCTTGCCAGTTTTGACAGAAAACCGGGCTCAAAAAGGTGAAAAAATGACTTAGAACGAGTCGATAACAAAAAGTCATTTCAGAACTGTTCAAATAGCTGCATCAGGGCCTCCACTTTTAATATGCTTGTCTTACCATCTATTATAATATATAATAAATTCATTTATCTATGCTTCCAGCAATTGAGTTCGAATTCTATATCATGGGAAAAGTACAATTGCTAGATTTGCTGATGTTGTTGCGGGGATCTTCGTGAGAAAAGGAGTGAAGGTGTGGCTGTTCACCAAAGTTGTGCCCACGCCTCTCGTGGTTTGTCTCTGGAGCATTCGGTGATAGGAGTGAAATTAATGGTGCCAAAATTGCAGTCATTCGCGGTGGAGAAGCTAGGCGCCGGCGTGGGCGTCATGGTCACCGCCTCCCACAACCCCAAGGAGGACAACGGCTACAAAGTCTACTGGAGCTCCGGGGCCCAGGTTCCTGCCTCCCCTGAAACCTCACCTACTTCAAGGGCAGGTGAATGATGTCAGCTGGTGGCTCCGCACGATGCTGGCGTGGAGACAGCGATGGCGGAGATGGCAGAGCCTTGGCCGGCCTCCTTTGATGGGCGGACAGCGGATGTGGAGCCTCTCATCGCCGATCCACTCCCCATCGTCTGGCCTGCCTATCTCGCAGCTCACCAGCCCATCAACTACATGAAGTCCTTGCATTTGGACCGCAGAACTAAAGAGGACGGCTGTCGAATTGCAGGGAGACGAACGGGAAAAGCAATCTGCGCATCGTCTACAGCGCCTTCCACGGCGTCGGCACTGCCTACACGCCAGCCCTTCTCCAGGCTTTTGGGTTCCTTTCTCTAGCTGAGTGCGGAGGAGGGGTGGGTGGAATTGAGACGGTTGCTTTGGACAGGTTCAAAGAGGAGTGCATCGTGGAGGTGAAAGAGCAGGCCCAGCCCAACGGGGACTTCCCCTCGCTCAAAGGACCGCCGAATCCGGAGGAAGGAGGCTCTGCTCTTGTCTTCCTTTCCTCCCTTCTTTCGCAAGTGGCAAAAGCGGGGCTGATTTGAGGAGCTCCCGATGGCGACGGCGGATCGGAATGAGTGCAGTCTTATACTGGTCAATGATCCGGACGCCGATCGCCTTCAAGTAGCCCAGAAGATTGGGTATCCACCAAACACCGTCAGCTATTAGGATAGAGAGGGCATAAAGTGCCAATGCAGAGAGAGCTGGCGAGTGTTCACGGGGAACGAGATGGGCGTTCTGCTCAGTCACTGGCTTTGGACCAAGTCCCGGGAGCGGCATCCACAGGAGCCCGGTTGCCTTTTCAATGCCCCACGCTTGTCATCAATAGACTGATATGTGGTGATGATTGAGGAGAGAATTGCGTGATGCTCAACTCCACGGTGTCCTCCTCCTTCACAGCAACTCTGGCGTCTGCGGAGGGATTTCGCCACGAGGAGACGCTGACGGGCTTCAAGTGGATGGCCAATGCGGCTGTCAAGCACCGCGCACAGGGACGCCAAGTTCTGCTTGCCTGGGAGGAGTCCATCGGTTCCCCATTTTACGTCCTCAAAGATCTTCTTCCGTTTTTTTATTACTTCAAACAGCTTTAGACGGAAATAAGATTGTACCTCAATTCAAATGAATGCCAACCCTAAATTATTTTGTTATTGAAGCTTGCTGCTTTCAAAGGTTTTTGCAATGAACCGCAATTCTTCAAAACTGTTGAACTAATGAGTATTCTCGTCCTTCTCAGGCCATTAACCACAGTTAATCGCATCCGCCATAAGTGGCTCAATGTCGAAAGTCGCGAATTTTGAGACCAAATGTTTGCGCCCAGGTTACATGCCAGGCGTGGCGATGGACAAGGACGGTGTGGCGGCAGCCGCCGTCTTTGCCGAAATGACCGCAGCCCTCGCCGCCCAAGGCCTCAATCTGGAGCAGCAGCTCGATGCCATCTTTTTCAAGTTTTTTCCTATTCTTCCAGTGCCCAAATGGCAAACAACCTGTCCATTATATTGTCTCAGGTACGGCTATCACGTGGCTCGCAACGGCTACGTCCGCTGTCCAGATGCCGAGCTGAAGCGAGCCATCTTCGGTCGCCTACGCTCCGGGCCAGGGCAGGGGCTGGGGAAGTACCCGAAGGCGGTGGGCGGCCTCTGCATCGTCGCCGTCCGCGACCTCACCACCGGCCTCGACACGGCTCAGCCTGACTGCAAAGCTGTACTACTTCCTTGCTCTCTTGCTCATCGCTTTTGAGAAATAAATTTTGGCCCTAAAATGGGTGTTTGAAAGGAGCAGAATGAGCAGAGAGAGGATGTTGCAGGTTCTGCCGGTGGACTCGCGATCAGAGATGGTGACTCTGCGTCTGGAGGGCGGCGGCTGGCTCACCGTCCGAGCCTCCGGAACGGAGCCCAAGATCAAGTACTACCTCGAGCTCAAAACTCCGCCCGCAGCCGACCACCAGTTCCTCCCCAATCGAATCATCCTCAAGACAGGCGAAAGTGAGAAATATATTTAGGACGCTCTCAGCAACGAAGCAAAAAGTAGAAGAGCTGGTCGCGGCTGTTAAAAGCGATCTCCTGCAGTGCCAGCTGCACGGACTTGTCTAAGTCTATTTTCTGTGCCAAAGAATCTGTCATTTGCTCAGCTGATGAACTGGCTGATTTCGAGGCTCTGCTAGATATCTTCACAGCTGTTATACACATAGGGTACTCAACATAGGTAAAGATTACGGTATCTTGACAAATTTCCTCCACTTTACCCTCTCTGGAAGCCATATTTTGGCTCAAAACGACTGGCTACCCCCTGATTTTGGGGCATTTTTGAAATTCATCATTTACAACCCTATCTACAAAATTTTACCATCCTACATCCCAATTCGATAAAAATTAACTTAATTTCATCACCTTAAATCCAACGGCTAAATTCAAACCTTTTCCTCCACTTTATAATTTTAAACATTTGAATCAATATTTCCAAAACTAATTTCCTCACCTTCACTCCCAGACAAATCATGACACCGGTCACTACTTGACACTGGCCAACTTCGATCATAAACTTTTCAAAATCTTTACATCGGGCACTGACTGACCTCCTTTTCAAAATCTCTGTAAACGTTTGCGCTGCAAAAATCAGCGATCAAAAATCTTTGCAAACACCAAAAGAATGTTAGAAATATTTTTCAATTCTAGGCTAAAAGTACCCTGGCTAAAAGTACCCCGGCTAAAAGTACCCCAGCGAAAAGTACCCACGGCTAAAAGTACCCACAGCTAAAAGTACCCATGGCGAAAAGTACCCATGGCTAAAAGTACCCATGGCTAAAAGTACCCATGGCTAAAAGTACCCCGGCGAAAAGTACCCATCACAAATTTTCCATTTTTTAATGTTTTGGGTACTTTTTTCAGGTACTGCTTCCCCATTTGGTTTAGCTATAGTTTTCCATTAAACTTATCTTCAATTTCATTATTTAAAAAGCATGCAACAATTATCTAGGGAAGAGTAAATTAAAATTACAGGATGGTTCCTCCCTATTTTAGCACTTTTATATTTACACGCCATTTAAAGTTAGTTTTTTCAGGTAATATTTTACAAAAATTTAGCATATTGTATCGTTTAAATCAATAAAATGGCAAACATAAATAATTAGAAGTTCATTAGACAATTTTGCATAAAATTTCATAAAATGAACATTTTGGATAAATCATTCAATAAAAATAGTTTGCTTCATCTGATTTATTTTGAAAACAACCTTGAAAAATGTATCCTAGTCAAAAATACCAAAAAATAGGCAAAAACCATAATGGGGTACTTTTCGCCAGGGCACTTTTAACCATGGGTACTTTTGCGCATCAATTCTTAGCCATGGGTACTTTTTGCCATGATTACAGGGGGGGAGGCCTTTTCCGTATGGCTAACTTTAGCAATTGGCGTGCTTGTGGTGTTGCTTGGTTCGAGTAGTATTGCTACGGAAGGGAGAGGACAGAAGGCAGAGGCAGCGGAAGGAGAGCTGAGGGGCTCGTCCTCGGCGATGGAGAAGTTGGCTGGGTCTGGTGCCAGTCTTTCAAAGATGGCCGCGAAGCGATGCTCAGGGCCTGGACTCGTCACCTGGGATGGCCAAGGAGGCAGAGAAACCTCGGGAAGGCAGAGGACAGAAGGCAGAGGCAGCGGAGGACTGAGGGGCTCGTCCTCGGCGATGGAGAAGTCGGCTGGGTCTGGTGCCAGTCTTTCAAAGATGGCCGCGAAGCGATGCTCAGGGCCTGGACTCGTCACCTGGGATGGCCAAGGAGGCAAAGAGAACCTAGGGAAGGGAGAGGACAGAAGGCAGAGGCAGCGGAGGACTGAGGGGCTCGTCCTCGGCGATGGAAGAGTCGGCTGGGTCTGGTGCCAGTCTTTCAAAGACGGCCGCGAAGCGAATGCTCAGGGCCTGGACTCGTCACCTGGGATGGCCAAGGAGGCAAAGAAACCTCGGGAAGGGAGAGGACAGAAGGCAGAGGCAGCGGAGGACTGAGGGGCTCGTCCTCGGCGATGGAGAAGTCGGCTGGGTCTGGTGCCAGTCTTTCAAAGACGGCTGCGAAGCGATGCTCAGGGCCTGGACTCGTCACCTGGGATGGCCAAGGAGGCAAAGAACCCTCGGGAAGGGAGGAGGACGGAAGGCAGAGGCAGCGGAGGGCTGAGGGGCTCGTCCTCGGCGATGGAGAAGTCGGCTGGGTCTGGTGCCAGTCTTTCGAAGACGGCCGCGAAGCGATGCTGAGGGTCTGGACTCGTCACCTGGGATGGCCAAGGAGGCAAAGAAACCTCGGGAAGGGAGAGGACAGAAGGCAGAGGCAGCGGAGGACTGAGGGGCTCGTCCTCGGCGATGGAGAAGTCGGCTAGATCTGAGTGCCAGTCTTTCAAAGACGGCCGCGAAGCGATGCTCAGGGCCTGGACTGGTCACCTGGGATGGCGGAGGAGGGCAAAGAAACCTCGGGAAGGGAGAGGACAGAAGGCAGAGGCAGCGGAGGACTGAGGGGCTCGTCCTCGGCGATGGAGAAGTCGGCTGGGTCTGGTGCCAGTCTTTCAAAGACGGCCGCGAAGCGATGCTCAGGGCCTGGACTCGTCACCTGGGATGGCCAAGGAGGCAAAAGAAACCTCGGGAAGGGAGAGGACAGAAGGCAGAGGCAGCGGAGGACTGAGGGGCTCGTCCTCGGCGATGGAGAAGTCGGCTGGGTCTGGTGCCAGTCTTTCAAAGACGGCCGCGAAGCGATGCTCAGGGCCTGGACTCGTCACCTGGGATGGCCAAGGAGGCAAAGAAACCTCCGGGAAGGGAGAGGACAGAAGGCAGAGGCAGCGGAGGACTGAGGGGCTCCTCCTCGGCGATGGAGAAGTAGGCGGGCACTCGTGCCAGTCTTTCAAAGACGGCCGCGAAGCGATGCTCAGGGCCTGGACTCGTCACCTGGGATGTCCAAGGAGGCAAAGAAACCTCGGGAAGGGAGAGGACAGAAGGCAGAGGCAGCGGAGGACTGAGGGGCTCGTCCTCGGCGATGGAGAAGACGGCTGGGTCTGGTAGGTCTTTGGGAGACGGCACAAAAGCAATGCTCAGGGCCTGGACTAGTCACCTGGGATGGCCAAGGAGGCAAAGAAACCTCGGGAAGGGAGAGGACAGAAGGCAGAGGCAGCTGAGGACTGAGGGGCTCTTCCTCGGCGATGGAGACGTCGGCTGTGTCTGGTGCCAGTCTTTCAAAGACGGCCGCGAAGCGATGCTCAGGGCCTGGACTCGTCACCTGGGATGGCCAAGGAGGCAAAGAAACCTCGGGAAGGGAGAGGACAGAAGGCAGAGGCAGCGGAGGACTGAGGGGCTCGTCCTCGGCGATGGAGAAGTCGGTTGGGTCTGGTGCCAGTCTTTCAAAGACGGCCGCGAAGCGATGCTCAGGGCCTGGACTCGTCACCTGGGATGGCCAAGGAGGCAGAGAGACCTCGGGAAGGGAGAGGACAGAAGGCAGAGGCAGCGGAGGACTGAGGGTCTCGTCCTCGGCGATGGAGAAGTCGGCTGGGTCCGGTGCCAGTCTTTCAAAGACGGCCGGCGAAGCAATGCTCAGGGCCTGGACTCGTCACCTGGGATGGCCAAGGAGGCAACGACACCTCGGGAAGGCAGAGGACAGAAGGCAGAGGCAGCGGAGGACTGAGGGGCTCGTCCTCGGCGATGGAGAAGTCGGCTGGGTCTGGTGCCAGTCTTTCAAAGACGGCCGCGAAGCAATGCTCCAGGCCTGGACTCGTCACCTGGGAGTGGCCGAAGGAGGCAAAGAGACCTCGGGGAAGGGAGAGGACGAAGAGGCAGAGAGCAGGGCGAGAGACTGAGGGGCTCCGTCCAATCCGGCGATGGAGAAGTTGGCTGGGTCTGGTGCCGGTCTTACCGAAGACGGCCGCGAAGCGAATGCTCAGGGCCTGGACTCGTCACCTGGGATGGCCAAGGAGGCAAAGAAACCTCGGGAAGGGAGAGGACAGAAGGCAGAGGCAGCCGGAGGACTGAGGGGCTCGTTCTCGGCGATGGAGAAGTCGGCTGGCTTGGAGTGCCGGTGGGGGAGAAGACGGCCGCGAAGCGATGCTCAGGGCCTGGACTCGTCACCTGGGATGGCCAAGGAGGCAAAGAAACCTCGGGAAGGGAGAGGACAGAAGGCAGAGGCAGCGGAGGAGGACTGAGGGGCTTGTCCTGGCGGCGATGGAGAAGTCGGCTGGGTAAGGTGCCAGTCTTTAGAAGACGGCCGCGAAGCGATGCTCAGGGCCTGGACTCGTCACCTGGGATGGCCAAGAGAAAGAGGACCTCGGGAAGGGAGAGGACAGAAGGCAGAGGCAGCGGAGGACTGAGGGGCTCCGTCCTCGGCGATGGAGAAGTCGGCTGGGTCTGGTGGAAGAAATGGGAGGGCGGCCGCGAAGCGATGCTCGGCCTGGACCCGGTCACCTGGGATGGCCAAGGAGGCAGAAAAACCTGCGGGAAGGGAGAGGACAGAAGGCAGAGGCAGCGGAGGACTGAGGGGCTCGTCCTCGGCGATGGAGAAGTCGGCTGGGTCTGGTGCCAGTCTTTACCGAAGACGGCCGCGAAGCGATGCTCAGGGCCTGGACTGGTCACCTGGGATGGCCAAGGAGGCAAAGAAACCTCGGGAAGGGAGAGGACAGAAGGCAGAGGCAGCGGAGGACTGAGGGGCTCATCCTCGGCGATGGAGAAGTCGGCTGGGTCTGGTGCCAGTCTTTCGAAGACGGCCGCGAAGCGATGCTCAGGGCCTGGACTCGTCACCTGGGATGGCCAAGGAGGCAAAGAGACCTCGGGAAGGGAGAGGACAGAAGGCAGAAGCAGGGTGTGGCAAAGGCAGAGAGATGGGCCGCCAACTGCTGCTGCTTTGCCTCCTGCTGCCAGCCGTCAGCGGTGGCCAGCTGTACTGGTGCTGGCGCTTCGACCGCTCAGCCGGCAGTGCTCCCATGAGCAATGCCTACGGCTACATTACGCGGATCAGCCCTCATCCGTTCGCCTCCTCGCCTCATTTCACATCACCCACCTATCAATCAGCTTTTGGAATTAACTAAAGCTGCAGCTGAGAAAAGTAATGTTAGGGCAGTGTATGTGCCCATAGCAACTCGGTTGCCTACACAATCCGCGGCTTTTTGGGCTGGCGCGAGCGGAGCTTTAGTGAAGTGTCAGCGCCCAGCCCCTCTTTTCGACCCAGGTGTACGTTTTCAGGGTTATTGCTAAGTTTTAGGCAGGCTGCTCCAATCTTTCTAGTTCTTTTTGCATTAGAAAGAGCATCATCCAATTGACAAAAACTCGCGAGAAATCGCCCAAAACTGGCATAACGCTAGAGAAAATCGCTCAAAACCATTTGTCCGAACTCCTTCTCCTTCTTCTCCTCCTCCGCATCTATTCAATGGACGATAGTAGCTATTCAATTGGCCAGTGGAGAAGTGTTCAATCGGCCAAGCAAAGGGATATTGTTTTTGAATAATAAAGCCCAATTAGGCCTATATGCCAAGCGGCTGAGTGGTCAAGTGGATTGTGCATATGACTTGAGCCAGTCAGAGCTGGGTTCTAACCAGTCTGGGCTGGTTTACCTTTTTACCCTTTTTTAAATCGACTTGGGTCAAGTTCAAGTTCTGTATAAGCTGAATTTTTTTTACTCTTTTATCTTAAAAGTGGAAGAAATATCTGGTACCATCGGCATGCCAAATGGGAATATCTTTTCTCCCAAAAGTGAAATGGCCCGAGCTAAAAAGCAAGTAAATTAAACTACTACTTGTGGAATCTGCAACTAAGACATTTGCTGGTTTGGCGCGCAGTCAGGTGACCTTTTTCATGTGCGCCCCAACACAGAATGCAGGTGGCTCAGCAGATTCCACAAGTAGTTGTTTAATTTCCTTGCTTTTTAGCTTGGGCCATTTCACTTTAAGGGAGAAAAGAGAATCACATTTGGCTTGCCGATGGTGCCAGACTTGTCACTTATGTAAAAAACGTACATGTTTCAGCTCCAGGCCAATTTTTACCAACCTGCTCAATTTTAAGCACAATTTTTGCAAAAGTGGCAAAAAAATTGAAATAAAATCAACCAACTGCCCAACTTCGGCTATAATTTAGTGACCGGTGGGGGTGGGGTGGAAACATCTAAGTCACTTTGGAGTTGCGTTCTAGTTTGGCATGGCAAGTATGTCCAAGACCCGCTCCTAAAACCATCTCAATCCTACTAAGTTTCTCTGGTACCTTGGGAAACCATCTGAAAGCCATTCCTAAGACCCTGTGAGAGCAGAGCTGAGAGGCGAAGGGAGGTGGGCGGTGTGCAGGTCTCCTTTCTGCTACCGCAATACGGCCTGGTTTGGCTTCTACACCTTCCGCGTCCCTGAGTCCAGCAGAATGTTCTCCGTGGGCTACGCGGGCCCGGAGAACCCCTTGTTCCACCTTGGCTCCTCCGCTAAGGTACCGCTTTGTTCCTTTGCTCCTCATGCACCTTCCTCAGGCCACCAGCCCCAATTGCACTCTACGCACTCCAATTGAGCTTTAAATGTCCTCATGACAGCCGCCTCAATTGCTGCTGCCTTCTGCTGCTCAGGCCATCTCTGGAAGTGTTTCAGTCATTTTAGGAGCCGCGCCTTCTCCACCTAAATGCCTGAAGCGCTTCCAAAGATGAGCAGAAGCAGGAAGTTATGAGAGCAGCTTTAGCGAGCTGAAAGCAGAAGTTGAAGAGTGGGCGACAGGTGTGCAATGTTCGACGACGAAAGCTGCCCCTCTCAGGGCTGGAGGTGACGAATGTGGGGGACGTGGAGAGGGAGTGCTGCAGCGGCCACTTCTGCAATGGCGTCCACATCCCCGCCCTGGACCCTGGCCCCGGCATCGACCTGGGCTTCAACAATCACTCCCGCTATGCTTCCCCCGCCCAATTCCGTTCCCTTCTCAATTCTGCAATGGCTTAGAAATGCATGTTTATGCTTTTACCTCAATGGACAGTATTTTAATCCATCCGACCGTGATTTTTTCAAGGTAGCAAGCGGCTGACAGACCTCTATAAGGAGCGGAATCAGCTCTACAAGGCAGTCTGCTTCATGAAATCCGCGGCGGAGGAGGAGGAGAAACTCTGGGGGTTAGCCGTCTATCCCAGTGCCTCAATGCTCACAAGTTCTGGCATGGCTCATTTTCCCGATCTTGTATGAAAACACAAATCTCCAATCAGTATATTTGTTCGTTAGGAGATCCACAAACTCACATGAAAAAAAATTACATTTTGATAAAATCAAGGGCTTTTGCTGCCTGGATCAGTCTCGATGTCCATGTACTTGTCTTTAGATTGGATACAGAAAAGCTTAGATGCTTACCTAACTGTTCTTTCGAGCTCCAGCAGCTGGTAGGCTGGCCCAACATGCCCCAAATCGTGTGAAAACGAACATTCTTCATATTTGCATATCATGTTCGCAAAGCCGAACACAAGAAAATCTTGTTTCTGACCTGGTACCTGATAGCAAAAAAAAATATAACTTAAAAAACTAAAAACTGAAAAATTTAAACTGAAAAAAACTTAAGGCCTTGCAACACGTGTCTGACGCTGCGCATCTACAATGCAAAGGGCCAGCTGGATGCCCTGGTGAA
>JASANA010007426.1:0-11335 GCA_030248095.1 Ptycholaimellus sp. GST1_10 | reverse complement strand
TGAAAAAGAGTTAGGACCAGGATTAACGGAAGGATTGCCCATTCTTATCCTAAGGATGCAGATGGTAGGGAAGCTAGATGACAGGGGAGAAAATAAATTCTCCATCGAGGCTTTTAAACCATTGTCATTCAAACAGTTAGCAGGATGGCTTTCGCTACCACATAGTCAATTCAGGACAAAACACGGCCAACGTTATGCAGAAACATTGAGCTGCTTTTCGCTAAGTGACAGGGCATTTTAGTCACTCATTTCGCCATAGCTATGTTCGACTTTACGATGGAGGGCCAGCTATCTGAAGGATTAGGGGATAGGCTGCCAGCATCTTGTATGATTAGAGAAGAAAACCAGGAAGAATATGCTCATATTAGAGTCTCCGGAGCACATGCTGAGAGGTTGAAGGGGGCCTTCCAGGTAGCCCTCGAATTCCCTCTGCTGGCAATTCCAATTAAAGGACGGGTAGTATCGCAGGAAAATAGGGCTGGTGGATGGGAAGGGCGAGTGTGGCTGGAAGCTAGCTCGCTGATTCCATTGCACCAAAAATATGGCAGCCAGGGCAAGGAAGTGACTGATGAGAAATTCAATATTTGATATCAGCCACTCCTGACATAGAAAGCCCTTACTTGGACTACCAGACCAGGTATGCAGGAGCTCTTTTAAATGGTAGGTTGCCCACATCGCAACTTCTTAGAAGTTGCGTGGGCCTACATAAAGACGGAAGGGGAGGCACTCCTAAAGCAGGCCCTATGCCAACATGTTTAAAATTAAAAAATAAAAATCTAACGGAAAAACAAAAAATGGTAATAAAAGCAATGGCGTGCTGTGGCAATGTTGAAGCACCGCAGAATGCACTTTTGCTAATTCCAGGAGTGCCAGGAGCAAGCAAAACAAAAACCACTTTGCTAGGAGCTTGTAATTATCTCTTGTATAGAGGCAAGAAGCTTAAGCTAGGTGACGAAAAATCCAAAATCTTGTTCATAGTGCAGACTAATTATGCAGCAAGCAAGGTATACTTGTCGCTGATGAAGATAGTTGATTCCTTGAAACAGGATGATAAGTGGGAGGCAGCCGAGGGCATCCGACCATTAAGGATCTGCAGTCATTCACATGCAGAATCGGCTGATTTTGCGCTTAGTCGGACGTTAGGCCACAGGCGCATTTATTGATGAAACAGGCTGAAGAAAAAATTAGGCTAAACCCTACTACCCAGGCTGATGTCCAGGAATTAGCAATAGGGATTTGCGAATCGGCAGGTTTTGTCCCTTCCGCATCAGCAACAACTGGATATGAAAAAGGATTTGTTGCTAGCATAGGAGAAATTCGGGATTCGGGGAAAGAATTAAGCAGGAATTGAAACGCAAAAGCAAAGCAGGAGACTGAAAAGCGAAACCAGGAAACTGCACTACAAAAGGGCAAAGCCTGCAGGTCTTACGCAGGCAGCCTTTCTCTTTTTGTTTGTTTCCATTTTTAAATCTGAGCAATATCTTTTTACCACACTCTAGACTCAAGTAAATTCTACTTTTTACAAAACTTAAAGATTAGGCCCACTCTTATTATCATGGATGAGGCAGAGCTGGATTCAGCAGAGATTAAACTCTATGGCAGATAGGACAGGCTGGAACGAGGCTAGAGGCGGTTGTTATTACAGGTGATGAACAGCAGCTACAGCCACACACACAAGTCCAGGGCGTGGCCACAAGGATGGCGTTAGAAAGAATATGAGAAGCGTTGATTAGTTCCAAATCCACAGGACCTCCATTTACAACTTTGCCCCTTTGAGCAAAACTTTGAGGCTGACCCCAGATGCGGTCAGATTAAATCGTCAGGGCCGTATTATGAGGAAATACAGCAGTCTGCGTTTTTCAGACTTGAGAAAAAGTTCCAGGTATGCTGCCCAGGTCTTTTCCCTTCTTACACCAGGACCACAGGACGATTTTCTTGCATGTAGCAGGACAGGAATCCGACATGTATAGCAGGGAGTATATAGATGAAGCAGAGCTGGCTGTGAGGGCAGCGCAATATTTGTTGAGGCGTGTGTCGTCCAATCAATTTTGATCATCACTTATTATTTTGGTTCAGCAAAAATTGTTGAGACAGAAATTGCAGGATAAGAAACTGGATATTTCAGTTCAACCCAGTCATTCATCATCGGGCTAGAATCGCCTTTCGTTATCATCTCTTTGACCAGGTCACAGGATAGCAAACAGGAGCCCAGTATGGGCTTTGCAGATCATCCACCCGAGCAGTGGTAGCACTGAGCAGGGTTTCTAAGGGACTTATTGCTCATAGGAAATTTCTATACCTTCACAGACTGGGCGGCAGGTAATTCGGGGCTTGGCAAGTGCCAAAAAGGCTTATCAAAGTTTCTTGTCTTTGCTGAATGAAGGACGAGTAGTGGAGAACTTTGAGTCAGTGCTTTATCAGTGGGGAAAGCCAATTTATCGAAAAGGGCATTTATGTTTTGAAATTGACTAATGCACGAATTATGAGGCCATTGGAAGCAGGATGACAAGTTAAGAGAGTTGCGCGGTTTGAGGGCGCATGTTCACAGGTAAAGCGACGGAGCAGGAGTAGCGGCCATTCTTCTGAGCTGGTGGCTGCAATGACGCCAGGACCGTCCACTTCCAGGGCTCCGATCGACGCGCCAAGTTCACAGGTTACATATGATGAACTCTGCAAAAGGTTTTCCACTTGGCATCCTTGGCCTATTGGTTTTGGACAAGCGTTTGAAGTGTTAACGATGGGTGGCGGAGTTTGCAACCAAGCTACCTTCAGGAGAAAGTTGAAGGGCAAAAAGTAAGAACTGGGGTTGCTGGTTAGGAGCTGGTGGGACGAGCGAGCGGTGGCCTTTAGAAAGACTCCGGCCAGAGGCGCTGCTGCTGCTACCACGGAGTTAAATAATGGAGGGCAAACTCTTTAACACTGGAACGGGGGTGGGTACGCGAAACTCAAAAAGCTTTAACACAGGGGCTCGAAAGTGACCTTTTATTGACGGCTGCTGTGAGAGGTAGAAAGCATGTAGTAAGATTGTCTTAGGCTTAAAAAAGAATGCGGACGAATTGAATACAACGTACAGCTGTGAAGTCCATTTTGAGAACAAAATGCCCTGTAGGAAGCTGTAGCTCCAAATGTGACCCGGCAGTTAAGGAATATTTTCAAGAGTTCAGCATTGCATATGATACGTTTGAAAGAATACTGAGGGTAGAAATATAATTTTGCAAAAGAAACGAGCAGAAATGAAATGAAGCTGTCGCTATGCTATCCTCTAGAATTCTGGGGTTTTGTTAGCTTTTCGTGTCTCTATTGTTGATACTTTTTCAAAATGTGTATTCTTGAATTTGGTTCGAAAAAGTACTAATAATACACAATAGAGAAGTAGTTCATACAGGAGTCTGATGTAATTTATTATATATGTATTGTACGGTTTTAATTATAATGAGCTGATAGTTTCGCATTCAGCAGGATAACGTGTGGGTATAGCCAGTTTTGTCTCATTTATATCAGCTCGGTGCTGCTACCCGTTGCTTCTCTTCCTGCCCATTGCTCAGCCTTCATTGTGTAAGTATATAGGTTGTTTTTGTTTTTTGAGCCTCGTGCCTCGGCACAATTAGGGGAGGATGTAGAGCGCGTGCATGATAGAAGCTTCCTCTGATATCATGAGACCGAGAGAGAGTAGTCCCGTGTCACAAGGCGCTGCACGCTGTGTCACCTGATTCCTTATAGCAGCCCACCCAGACCAACCAGATGTCCCCATGTCACCTGATCCATTGCATTCATACAGCCTCGGGCCCAGGTCTCCCATCCAGGCCTCAAGGTTGCTGAGCTTGGAGCCCCCCACACAAGGCTGGGCAGGCGAAGCATGGGGGCTGGGGGAGGAGAAGGGAGCGCTAGGAAAGCCCCCGGGAGGCAGCGCAGAAGCCCCTTGCCTCCACCTTCTGGTTGCCCAAGGATGGCACCTAGTCTGCTGGTCCCCTTTGCCCATCCCCCCCCCTAGGATGGCAACCTCTGCTGGCCTCTTTTGCCTATTCCCCTTCTCTTTTGCCTATCCCCCCCTGGGCCCTGCATCTCACTACCCCCCCTCTCCCAACTCCCTTTCCCCAAAACACCCACAGCCAGTTTCTCAACTGCTAACCCTCGCCCCAATGTACCTATATGGTGCGGTTATTGAAGCCAAAAACCCTTTAAAATGCCCCAAGACGAAGTTGATGATGAGCTGCTTGTACACCATGGCCTGGTAGAAGCCCATGATGACAAGTTGGAAGCAAATGGACACCAGAATCGTAATGTACACCCAAAATTACCTATATGTTGCAGAGTTTGAGGCAAAAAATCCATAAGAATGCCCCAAGACGAAGTTGATGATGAGCTGCTTGTACACAATGGCCTGGTAGTAGCCCATGATGACAAGCAGGAAGCAAATGGACACCAGATTCGTAATGTACACCCAAAATTACCTATATGGCGCAGAGTTCGAGGCAAAAAATCCTTAAGATTGCCCCAAGATGAAGTTGATGATGAGCTACTTGTACACCATGGCCTGGTAGAAGCCCATGAAAACCAGGTTTTCAACTATGGTTTATTGGTATCAAATCATATCTATCTTTGAGCCCATTTCATCTCCAGACTCAAATTTAACTTTAAACATCATCAGTGGGCAGCATAACCTTTTTTTAGGTTTTTACAGTGCAACTTAGAGGTCAAAAAAGGTAAAATGTTTTTTCGAAAATTCAACGTTTTTTAGTATAGTTTAGTGTAGTTTTTGATAAGGATTCCGAATCTGTTTTTGTTTTTGCCCAAAACGGCTTCAAAAAAATTTTATTCAAGTTTTCCTAGTTTTTTTAAGGGTCCCCCCTTACATTCAATCAACTTTCCAACCTCGATTTTGGCATAAAGGAGGCCGAAAATCAAAATTCTGGACGCGGAATGTCACCCTCCAGAGTCAATATACTATAGTGACGTTGAGACTGGAGCCCCAGATATTGCCAATCCCCATGCCAAACAGAACATATAGTGGATGGTGGACGGGAGATGGATAACAGATAACGGATGGACACTTTTTCAGAAGTTTTTTAGCCATAAATCGTCCAATTCTCAACCAATTTGGACAAACTTTTATTGATGAAAGCTCTGTGTTTGCTGCGTCCACTGAACCCACTCGCGGCTTTGCATCATGCACACAGAATTAATGGCATCGATTGATATTGTAGTGATTGGCTGCCTCAATCAGGAGGACGGCACTCTCTGAGACACTGTTATCAGTTATACCCAGAGTGATAACCCAGTTCTCACTTACCTCAGCTTCACTAACTCCAGACAACCTTTGATTATGGCTTTTAGCCCTAACTTGTACCCTATGGCTCTGTTCTGCGAGGACTCCCTGGTCCTGGACAAGTC
Source organism: Ptycholaimellus sp. GST1_10 (assembly GCA_030248095.1). Lineage (NCBI taxonomy): Eukaryota > Metazoa > Nematoda > Chromadorea > Chromadorida > Chromadoridae > Ptycholaimellus > Ptycholaimellus sp. GST1_10. Next base: position 5,944 of record JASANA010007426.1, on the reverse strand, counting down.
CCTGGCCAACCTGGGCTTCCGGGACACCTTCAAGCTCTGCAACAGCTTGGCGATCGGGCAGCACTTCACCTAGAAGTCTCTGCTGCTGAGGTTGTCTAACCAGGCCCTGGTGGCCTTGATGATGTGGTGGATCTTGGTGTTCAAGAGGCTGTTGAAGGCCCAGAGCTTTATCCAGCAACACCACAGGTAGTAGATCACTTGGACACTGGAGGCATGTTGGGGCTGAGGGCTTAGCAGATTGAGAAACTGGCCAGAATGGGCTGCTTATATAGGAGGAAAAGGGAAGCTTGGGGCAGAGGGGGGGTTAGTTGAGATGCAGGGCCCAGGGGTGGGATAGGCAAAAGAGAAGGGGAATAGGCAAAAGAGGCCAGCAGACATAGGTTTGCCTATCCTAGGGGGTGTGGGATGGGCAAAAGGGACCAGCAGACATAGGTTTGCCTATCCTTGGGCAAACCAGAAGGATGGAATAGGCAAAGGAGGCTTCATGCAGTCTAGCCTCCCGGGGGAGCTCATTTCCTAAGCAGCTCACCTTCATCACTACCCCCAGCCCCCATCCATGCTTTAGCCTTGCCCAGCCTTGTGTGTGTGGGAGTCTCCAAGCTCAGCAACCTTTGAGGTCCTGGATGGGTAAGACCTGGTGTCCCTAGGCTGGCAATGAATGGCAATGGATCAGGTGACATGGGGACATCTGGATTGAGTTCTGGTGGGGTCTGGCTTAATAAGGTTAATTACAGGTGACACAGCGTGCAGCGCCTTGTGACACGGGACTACTACTTACTACTCGGATCTCATTGATATCAGAGGTAAGCTATCTATTCATGTCACGCGTCTCTACATCCTCCCCTAATATGTGGCCGAGGTCACGAGGCTCAAAAACAAAAACAACCTATATACTTTACACAATTGAAGGGCTGAGCAATGGGGTCAGGGAGAGGAAGGGAATGGGGTAGCAGCACCGAGTTGGATATAAATGGAGACAAAACTGGGCTATACCCACACGTTATCCTGCTGAATGCGAAACTATCAGCTCATTATAATGTTAAAACCGTACAATACATATATAATAAATTTTACATCAGACTCCTGGGTAGCCAACTGACTTGCTCTATTGTGTATTATTAGTTACTTTTTCGAACCAAATTGCAAGGAATACACATTTTTGAAAAAGGTATCAACAATAGAGACACGAAAAGCTAACAAAGTCCTAGAATTCTAGTAGTGATATTCATAGCGACAGCTTCATTTTCATTTCTGCTGTCTAATTAGGCGAAATTAAATGATTTCTGACCCTCAGTAAGTTACATTTCAAAGAAATATTAGGCACTTGAGTAGGTATCAATGCAACTGAAATCGTAATATTTGATGCCGGGTCACATTTGGAGCTACAGCTTCCTACAGGGCATTTTGTTCTCAAAATGGACTTCACAGCTGTACGATTCAATTCGTCCGCATTTTTTTAAGCCTAAGAACGTCTTACTACATGCTTTCTACCTCTCACAGCAGCCGTCAATAAAAGGTCACTTTCGACCCCCTGTGTTAAAGCTTTTTGAGTTTCGCGTACCCACCCCCGTTCCAGTGTTAAAGAGTTTGCCCTCCATTATTTAACTCCGTGGTAGCAGCAGCAGCGCCTCTGGCCGGAGTCTTCAAAGGCCACCGCTCGCTCGTCCCACCAGCTCCTAACCAGCAACCCCAGTTCTTACTTTTTGCCCTTCAACTTTCTCCTGAAGGTAGCTTGGTTGCAAACTGTGTGATCTATCGTTAACACTTCAAACGCTTGTCCAAAACCAATAGGCCAAGGATGCCAAGTGGAAAACCTTTTGCAGAGTTCATCATATGTAACCTGTGAACTTGGCGCGTCGATCGGAGCCCTGGAAGTGGACGGTCCTGGTGTCATTGCAGCCACCAGCTCAGAAGAATGGCCGCTACTCCTGCTCCGTCGCTTTACCTGTGAATATGCGCCCTGCAATTGCGCAACTCTCTTAACTTGTCATCCTGCTTCCAATGGCCTCATAATTCGTGCATTAGTCAATTTCAAACATAAATGCCCTTTTCGATAAATTGGCTTTCCCCGTTGATAAAGCACTGACTCAAAGTTCTCCACTACTCGTCCTTCATTCAGCAAAGACAAGAAACTTTGATAAGCCTTTTTGGCGCTCACCAAGCCCCGAATTACCTGCCGCCCAAAAGCTCTGGTAAAGGTATAGAAATTTCCTACAACAATAAGTCCCTTAGAAGCCCTGCTCAGCGCTACCACTGCTCGGTGGCATGATCCGGCAAAGCCGATACTGGGCTCCTGTTTGCTATCCTGTGACCTGGTCAAAGAGACGATAACGAAAGGTGATTCTAGCCCGATGACGGAATCAACTGTTCAAACTGAAATATCCAGTTTCTTATCCTGCAATTTCTGTCTCAACAATTTTTGCTGAGCCAAATAATAAGTGATGATCAAAATCTGATTGGACGACACACGCCTCAACAAATATTGCGCTGCCCTCACAGCCAGCTCTGCTTCATCTATATTACTCCTGCTATACATGTCGGATTCCTGTCCTGCTACATGCAAGAAAATCGTCCTGTGGTCCTGGTGTAAGAAGGGAAAGACCTGGGTAGCATCCCTGGTTTTCTCAAGTCTGAAAAACGCAGATGGCTGTATTTCCTCATAATACGGCCTGATCAATCTGACCGCATCTGGGGTCAGTCTGAAAGTTTCGCTCAAGGGCAAAGTTGAAAATGGAGGTCCTGTGGATTCGGAATGAATCAACGCTTCTAATATGCTGACGGATGCTATCCTTGTGGCCACGCCCTGGACTTGTGTGTGTGGCTGTAGCTGCTGTTCATCACCTGTAATAACAACCGCCTCTAGCCTCGTTCCAGCCTGTCCTATCTGCCAGAGAGCTAAATCTTGCTGAATCAAGCTTGCCTCATCCATGATAATAAGAGTGGGCCTGAAGTTTAAGTTTTGTAAAAAGTAGAATTTACTTGAGTCTAGTGTGGTAAAGATATTGTTGGGATTTAAAAATGAAACAAACAAAGAGAAAGGCTGCCTGCGTAAGACCTGTAGCTTTGCCCTTTGTAGCGGAACTTCCTGTTTCGCTTTTCAGTCTCCTGCTTTGCTTTTGCTTTTCAACTCCGCTAATTCTTTCTCACAATCCATAATTTCTCCGATGCTAGCAACAAATCCTTCACAATCAGTTGTTGCTGATGCGGAAGGGACAAAACCTGCCGATTCGCAAATCCCTATTGCTAATTCCTGGACATCAGCCTGGGTAGTAGGGTTTAGCCTAATTTTTTCTTCAGCCTGTTTCATCAATAAATGCGCCGGTGGGCTATCCCATGAAGTGAAATCAGCCGATTCGGCGTGTGAATGACTGCAGATCCTTAATGGTCGGATGCCCTCGGCTGCCTCCCACTCATCATCCTGTTTCAAGGAATCGACTATCTTCATCAGCGACAAGTATGCCTTGCTCACTGCATAATTAGTCTGCGCTATGAACAAGATTTTGGATTTTTCATCACCTAGCTTAAGCTTCCTGCCTCTATACAAGAGATAATTACAAGCTCCTAGCAAAGTGGTTTTTGTTTTGCTTGCTCCTGGCACTCCTGGAATTAACAAAAGTGCATTCTGTGGGGCTTCAACATCACCGCAGCAAGCCATTGCTTTTATTACCGTTTTTTGTTTTTCCGTTAGATTTTTATTTTTTAATTTTAAACATGTTGGCATAGGGCCTGCTTTAGGAGTGCCTCCCCTTCCGTCTTTATGTAGCCCCACGCAACTTCTAAGAAGTTGCAATGTGGGCGACCTACCGTTCAAAAGAGCTCCTGCATACCTGGTCTGGTAGTCCAAGTAAGGGCTTTCTATGTCAGGAGTGGCTGATATCAAAATATTGAATTTCTCATCAGTCACTTCCTTGCCCTGGCTGCCATATTTTTGGTGCAATGGAATCAGCGAGCTAGCTTCCAGCCACACTCGCCCTTCCCATCCACCAGCCCTATTTTCCTGCGATACTACCCGTCCTTTAATTGGAATTGCCAGCAGAGGGAATTCGAGGGCTACCTGGAAGGCCCCCTTCAACCTCTCAGCATGTGCTCCGGATTCTTCCTGGTTTTCCTCTCTAATCATACAAGATGCTGGCAGCCTATCCCCTAATCCTTTGGATAGCTGGCTTTCCATTGTAAAGTCAAACATAGCTATGGCAAAATGAGTGACTAAAAATGCCCTGTTGCTTAGCGAAAAGCGGCTCAATGTTTCTGCATAACGTTGGCTGGGTTTTGTCCTGAATTGACTATGTGGTAGCAAAAGCCATCCTGCTAACTGTTTGAATGACAATGGTTTAAAAGCCTTGATGGAGAATTTATTTTCTCCCCTGTCATTGAGCTTCCCTACCATCTGCATCCTTAGGATAAGAATGGGCAATCCTTCCGTTAAACCTGGTCCTAACTCTTTTTTGAATATCTTAACATCCTGCGCAAATGTGGCCCATCCCTTCATCTTTTCCTGCTTTTCTTTCCCATTTTCAAAAGCGACTCCTATTTGGCCTCTAATCCTAACCTGGAAAGTAGGGTGTGAGGTTGTAGCCTGTGTGTCAGTGGTGATGGAGTCCTCTTTGGAGAAGATGAGGGCGGGCGTGCAGTAGTAGCATCCGGGCAGCGTGGGCAAGAGCAGTCGCCGCGGCATCCAGGGTTGTCCCGCCGCTCTTTCCTCATTCCCACCTTCTGCCACCCCCACCTGTTCTCCTTTTCCTGCCAAGTATTTCAACGGCACTCGAAGGGCTGATAGAACACTGGCCCGTTTATCCATTGGTGAATATGGAAGAGCATAAAATGGTTTTTGTACATAACCTGTTTCATGTACCTGTCCTGTTGACAGTGGTTTGAGCCAGAACAGTGGGAATCCTCCATCGGCGTCCTCCTCGCCCAGCTCCGCCACATTCTGGTTCATTTGGACAAAGCTGAGCTTTGTAACGTTCCAAAGCCTCGGGGGCAGAGGTTCGCTTTTGTTTAATTTACATCATTTTATTATTTACATGGCCTGGTAGTTACTTATTTTATTTTAATTCAATCGCCGTTTGCCTTTTACTCACTCCTACTCCTCCTTCCTTCTTCACTGGCTTCTTCGTTTGTCCAATCTAAAATTGTATAGTCCATCACCGCATTCAGCCTATTCAGCTGGCTCGCGTGATACAGCGCCAATTTTTGATTGATTTCCCAAACCGCGGTTAAGCCTGGAGATGAGGGAAGGTTGGATGCTATGGCGATACTGCGGAATGTCTTCCTGCGTGGCTGGCCTTTCGCTTTCTCCACGGCCCGCCCTAGCTCAGCTCTTACTTCCTCACATTCCTCATCTACAGGGTACAGTTGCAATTCGAAGGTGATGCTCTCAACTTCAACTGCCCTTGCTGGGATGGCTAATATTTTGGGACCTGGAATGGGGAGAAAAAGGATGGGTCTGGAGCCGAGAACCGCGTTGGGGTCGGCGAGGCCGGGAATGGAGAACTGAACCTTGAGGTCCAGTTCCATCGCCATCATGTCCACCAGCATCAGCGGTTCCTTCCGCCACCAGTCTGCCACTGCCATTCTCACTGCCCTCAACTCTTCGCACAAGGCCTTCACCATTGTGCCCATGGCAAATTGTCCATTGGGAAAATGGATGTGTTGTGGAAGGGTGTGCCGAGTAATGGTGATGTTAGGAACCTGTTTCCATTGGTCTAGGAAGTGCTGCTGGTTGCCATCCTCGTCCTCAATGGAGAGGTCTGAGATGTTGCGCAGGCCAATGGCGACGAACTCGGTCATGTTGTCGGCGGCCCTCATGCTGCTCAGCAGAACCACTGCCCTGTGTGCAGGTCAGCCTCCTTCTCCCCACTCTTTTCTTGCATCCACCTTCTGCCATTCTTCCTCTGACAGGGTGGCGTAGCCACAGGAAGTGATTGGTCGAAACTCATTGGTG